>CAEGAA010004021.1:0-19147 GCA_903067105.1 Poeciliopsis infans
GCAGTCATCAAACCACTGCTAAAAAAGAACAATCTGGACAAATCACTACTGCAGAATTACAGGCCAATCTCCAACCTCCCATTCATCAGCAAAGTTATTGAAAAAACTGTGTAAACAATTAAATAGTTTCCTCATGATGACCAACTGCTCAAAGAATAGATTTTAAAATACTGTTGTTAGTTTACAAATCACTGAACGGTTTAGCACCACAAGACATCAAAGATCTGCTGTTGTTGTATCAACCTTCCAGACCTCTCAGGTCATCTGGTTCTGGTCTGCTTTGCATCCCCAGAACCAAGAGAGGAGAAGCAGCTTTCAGCATCTATGCACTAAAAATTTGGAACAAACTTCCAGAAAACTGTAAAACAGCAGAAACCCTGACTTCCTTTAAATCTCAACTAAAAACACANCTGTTTAGAATTGTATTTGAAATGTAATATGTAACAATGTATTGTTTATTCCATGATGCATGACTTTGTGTTTTTGTGTTTATGATGTAAAGCACTTTGAAATGCCTTGCTGCTGAAATGTGCTATACAAATAAAATTTGATTTGATTTGCACAATTGTGAAGGAACTCCTTTCAGACAGAAATCTGAATAGACTGGGGCACATTTGTAGTCAGTGCACCTTTCTTTACCACCGTTGATGCTGTTACAGCTGCAAATCTTTTGGGGGTTATGTCTTGAAGCTTGGGCTACTGTTATATAACATAACCCTGCTTTCAAGTTCTGTGGCCTGTAAAGTTCTCAAACAAGCCTGTGGAAATTTCCCTGAATATCTGGATTTGGACATAGACTAAACTGGACACAGGTGGAGTAAAGAAGGCTGAATACAAATGCACACATGTTGATTTATATGTCTAAATGTTTAAAGCCATGCATCATTTTCCTTTTACTTCAGTTTGGTGATACAGATCACACCTCTTTATGTGACTGGTGTCCTAAAGTATTATATTGAAAATGGGACTGTTTTTCAGGAGCACTTTTTGAGTTAGTGGGTCTATGATGTCTGTGACACACAGCTGCATCCAAACAGTTGCCTCAAAAAGAAGCAATTAATAGTTGTTGTACTGTCATTATAGTACAACAAAATATTGAACTAAAACTTGACGTCCATATTGTCTACCATCAACATTAGAGTGATGGCAATGAGCCCTTCCAACCTCAAAGATTTGAAACTCATCACCAAAGGCAAGTCATCAATATCAGTAGAGACATACAGTGAATTCATTAAAATGGCAAAACTGACATTCAACATAGCAATTTTGTTCAACTATACATAATAATAATAAAAATAATAATGAAAATATTATTTTTTCTTTTTTTCTTTTTTGACAAATATTGGCAAATGTACTTTATCTTTTTCTTTGGGGGAGTTTTCTGAATATTTTCCTATCACAAACTTCTTGGACTAATGAAAATATTTCAATAGCTTAATCTACTGAGTGTATAAACAATTTTGGGTCTAAAATATTTTCAATATTTACAAAGATGCAAAAAGTAATACATTTCTTCTTTTACTTCACTTCTGCTACGCTACAAACCTGAGGAATTAAAATAAATAAATAAATAATTCACGTAAGATCTCACCCCGAGGCCAGGAAGTCTTGAGATATTAAAGACAATGTTGCAACAAATGATTTCACACATTTCCAAGACCTTTTCTTAGCTGGCTGTAATTGGAAGCAGTTCTCAGTAAAACACAGGTCAGTGGGTTGAACTGGCATGAATGACAAAAACTCAATTTTGGAGGGAAACAATTTACTCACAAAACCATGTTTGAAACTTGAAAATAGCTTTAAAATAGATTTTTATATCCAGCAGATATTGAGTATTTGTACAGTGCTATTGGACAATTTTGTTTTTGGACAGTTGAGCTGAAATATAGCAGTGACCTTGAGACTGACAGCGTTTAAGGGCTTTTCCACATTTGTATTGGGCGAACTGGGTAAAGTACGGGTGCCCTTTAATTATGCATAGTTCTGAGTTTTATGTGAGTGCAGCGGGGCAATAATATGAAACAAGCACCAAAAGCAACAAATGTGTTTTTCTTTCTTCCTGTTGTGGCCTAACGTGGAATGCTTCGGGCTGCTTATGCTAAACTGCCAGACCTCAGATCATCTGAACATGATTTTCACTCACAGAAAAGAAAAAAAGCTCCTTTACTTCTGTAATATTTGTCTTTCTTAGTTACAAAAGGATCATCTTAAAGCTTATAAGATATAGATCTGTTATTTACAAAGCATAAACATCAATCTATCCAATGTTTCTGCCAGGCAGACTTACTGCACTTGGTACCACTATCCAATCAGAGTTGAGTGTACCAGGGAGGTAAGCTAAATTAATTCCCTAAAAACAGGAAACAAATCTGTTTTTAGATTTGTTTCCTTCACACAGGTACACGCTTGTTCAAAACGTTGTTCAAGCATTTTAACTGCAAATACTACTTGTCTGTAAAATTGTATATTTAGGACTTTGTGCTTTGTGTCATTTTGGGATTTGTCACAAAGTTGCACACTTTAGTTGTGTCTGTTCTCTATAGAGTTTATTTCCTGTTCCCTTTTCTGACTTTGACCTCTTCAGGACCTTTGTTGGATTTTACTCGACTTTACCTCAGATTCCCAGATGGGTAAATTCTGTGTCAGTCTGCAGTTGAGTTAGCACAAAAATCGGTTTGTGTGAGATGGGGTGAAGACTGAATTTTGTGCATCTATGAAGGGAACTGACCGAAATCAGCTTCGGTTGTAGTCAGATAAATGTGTTGGAATTTTCTGAGCTGGATCTGAACTGGTTGAGTAGTGTGAACTGATCTCTGACCCAACTCAAACGCAAGTTACCAACAGGTAACAAGAGGCTGGTTCAAATCAAGATTCTTAAACAGGCAGAGTGTCAAGTGTAAGGTATCTTCCATGTTGTCAAAGACTCGTAGTAACTCTACCAGTAGCTCAGGAGTAGAACATATCCAAGTAGATTGATATGTTCACAAATTGAGTCCTCAAACTCAATTTGTGTATTGAGTTTGAGGACAAGTATTTCTACACTGTTAAACTTGGAAATGTTGGTGCTGTTTCATAAGCTGATAGACAGTGCACAGCAACAGGTGGGGAAGGGGGTTTATGTGGAGCGTTGAGTTACTGTGATCCCTCCATGCAGCTTGCTGAAACATACGTCACTCCAAAAAGACCTCAAAGTGTGGGAACATTTTTTTTTTTTTTTTACAGTTTTAATACTATGCATTTTTTTTTAAAAGATTTACCTTCATACCAATAACTAGCCAATTCCTACCTCAGTCAAAGTATTGACCTAGCCTTCAGATGATTAACTATAACTTCTGCACAACCATTCAATATCTGTCAAAGTATAGTTCTCAGAGTTAGACTTCCCAGGAAACAACCCAGTACTCAAGTAGATCTGCTGTGAGAAAGCTGACATGGAATAGAGCTGGTCGGTTTGGATTTTATGATATTTTTTTTATTTTATCATGATAACAATAAAGGTAACAGTGAGAAGTAATTACTTCTTTTTAGGTAGCTATATTACTGTGACTGTGTGTCACAGTAATCATAGCCCTACAGACACAAATATTTATAATACACTTTTGCAGGATACCAGTCACATAAAATGTGATTTCTGTCTCTAAACTGCATGCAGTAACTGTGTTCAATCATATTTTGAAATTTATTGATATTCATTTATGGAACAAACTGTGGAGAAAATGGTAAAAATAAAAATCCTGACAAGGAGAGTTTTTAAATCAAAACTTTATCATGACAATACATTTATCACAATAAATGGTATCAATTCAATAAATACCCACCCCTGACAGAATCAAGGCAATTCAGGCTGTACTAGTGGTTGCATCTGTAATCCACATAAAGAATGGTTTTTGTTTGTTCAAATATCTCTCAACACAGGCTCTCAATATTCTAAACAGCAACACTTAGTAATATTTGTTGAAGTTGAATTATATGTGGAATTCTTTGGCCATAGGTTTTATTTAATTATTTTTTATTTACTTCATGGAAATTTTTTTAATTTAGTTATCATGTTTTGATGGATTTTTGCTTAAAATTTCATTCAAAAAAATCCAATCAGATGTTCTCTTTTAAGAAGATAAAAAGCAGCAACAGTGAGGAGACAAGACGACTCCATCTTATCGGCTTATAAATAAGTTCTAAATGAGTTCAGATCAATTCACAACTTTGCACTTTCCCAGGAGCCTCAGCGTAGCTCCAACAACAAACAGCAGATGGAAATTGTCAACTGTGAGGCAGGACAAATGCTGCTGATGTTGGATTCAGGTTATCCAGAAGCAGAGGTGTAACATTCTTGCATTTGAAACAGAATTTTGTGAATTTTCTTTCCCTCTGGTCTCAGTCTTTTTTGATTAAAAAAAAAAAATTGTCTTGTAATGTTTTTAATTTGAGTCCTGCCTGTTGTGAGCATGACTATAAAGTTAGGTATGTGGCCTCATTCTGATTAACATACTTCCATTTGATTCCACGGCATCATCTGCAAAGACAAGGCTGCTGAAAAAAGAGAAAAGCGGTTTTGTTTTGCAAGGATCTATAGTTGTATAAAACAAGCAACCAACTCAACAGCCGCAACAACTTAAACAGGAGACGTGATTTATGTCCCTTCAGACTCCCATCTTCTCCCATGCACTGTCAGTCGGCTGCGGTTTTGCCGTTTTGCGCATGTACTTATTTCTCAGACGACCTCATGTCTGGCGGAATAGATTGGGATGGCAGAGAAAGGCGACGTCCGAGGCGACGGATGCTTTGCTCCGTCCCTCCCTGCGGCCCACTTGTTTACAGTTTTGCTGGTCGTAAAACGGTTGAAAGCTGTCACTCAAAATTCAGAGTCTGCTTTCACATGCGGCGAATCAGACCGCCTCTTTGAAATACAGCCATCACAGTTTGACAGACATGTTCCTAAACGTCTCTCCAAGCACTAGCTGGTCAGATCTTTTCTTTTTGAAATTGTTTTTATTGAACAGTTCTGCTTTAAGTGATATATTTATAAAGCAACAGAGATTGTGTAAATCTACTTTGACTTAGTTTTTCTTCTCACAATAAGAGTAATCCAGAAACACATTTGGGATTTCTCTGAGTCCATCAAAAACTCCTGACAGCCAATTAGAGAGGAGATATCTATCCTCTTGTGTGTGTTTTGACTTCTGGCTGTCTCACACAAGCCCTACGATGACTGTTTCAGCTCTGACTCTGAATAAAAGCTCAGGAAACATTTTAAATTGATTCTGTCTTCTCACAAGCAGCGGACTGTGTACGCATTGCTGAACTGCTGCGTCATAGTTGCATGTGTGTATTCATACTGCTGACCCTTCTTTTGTTTCCGTGCTGTAGTTACTCTTCTGCCTGCACAGTCTCTTGTTTTTTTCTTTTTCGTTTAACAAAGCAGTTGTTTTTCAATCCATAGCTGAAATGACTGGAAAAGTTAAGACCAGAAAGTACAAGAAATGGAGTTTGTCTTTGAAATCTAGTGAAAACCAGATTAACACTGCTGTAATGTCAGATTTTTTAGGTTATTTCAACCAAACATTCTGCATTCAGGCTTGATTAAGGCATACTTACAAATTTAGCTCTGCTGATTAAAATTTTAATTCAATTAATCAATTTTAAGCCATGTAACACATCAACAAGTAACAACTACGCTGCAGATTTTGTAATAGTTTTTAAATCCAAAAGAAAAGAAAGAAATTACAAGATCATCCTATTTTTGCAGAAACCCATTACTCCCTTCAAATAAAGTTTTCTTTAAATTAGCAGTAGAACATGATGAATTTATGGAATGAAAACATTGAAAAAGTTTTGGCTTGCATGCATTTTTTTTCTCCTGTTTTCATTAGTTCCTGTTTATTTCTCTTTTCTGTTTAATTTTGCAACTTTTGAAAATTCTTTCTTTTTTATTTAGTTAAAACAAAGTTAATGTGGATGGTTTGTTGGTAAAATGATTGCATTTAACATTCTGGCTTTGTATCGCTATGGTAAATTCTGAATTGGAACGTTTTCTATTTCATGAAAATGCACATTGTCACCTTTGACCCCCAAACCTACACAGACACACAAACGTTACAAGTAATTTGATTAATTTTCTTTACTCTAGTCATCATCTGAACTTTACAAAAAAATAAAATAAAATAAAATAAATTAAAGATTCTATAACTTCAATGTCTGTTTCAAAATATGATAAAATGAACATAATTTATCTTGCATTGATTTTGTGATCAAGAGCCAAAAAAAAGGAAATATTTATTATTTTCACATATATCCTCTGGCGTTGAGCTGTGCCCAGCCATTTATTTATTATGAAAAAAGCAATTTATAATTCTCAACAGATTCTGTTTGCAATAAACTAAATCAACAAAGTTAAGTAAAAAATAAAGTTCTTTTTTTGTCACTCAAACATCTTCAATTATCAGCTGTGTGTTTTCAGGTTTTATTAGTGTGTCACGACTGATATTTTATTTCATTATTCAATTAGAATGCTGAAGAGCAAAAATTAATCTCTGTTCCATATAAATTTGATGTTTTTTGTAAAATGTAAAAGTTAGTTTTGAATTATTTATCCACCAAAATTGTACAGTTACTATTATGTTATGCTAATTTTACCTTATTCTATTTTAAAAGTTCTTTAAGATGTTTCCTCCACCAATGTTTTTATTTTCCTCCAGCTTTCGGAATTTGATTTTAATCAAACGTCATAACGTCCCTTAAATCAGTTCTGGTTTGACCCAGACAGATTTGTTTGTCAGTCCCGTGGGTTCTGGGAATCGAAGGCGAGCGCGCCGAACCGATTGTTGGTGTCTCCGTTGTCGTTGGAGATCAGCCGTGTTTTTAGGTACGGGATGTGCCGAAGCGGTTAACTAGTTGAGAGGAACGTAGAACGCAAGCGATGGAGGGATGGAGCGAGAGATGAGTCATTTTCTCTGTCAGACACTGTTGTTTTCCACTAAGCCCTGTTATTTTCATTTGTAAGTGGATGCCAGGTAGTGGGTGGAAAAAGCTTATCCTTTTTTTCCCTCGTTTTTTTTGTTTTGTTTTTGTTTTCAGATTTTGTGTAATTTTATAATGGGGAGAGTGTGGCTTAAGTTGAAGCTTTTCCATATACTTGTCCCAATGTAACCCTGTGCTCGCTCTTTATATAGATCTGAGCAGCTGAATTTGGACTGCAAAGTAACTCCAGCTTTAGATCTGGATTGGTAGTTCATGTTGAAGGCTTCTTTGCTAACGTCTTAATTTGTGAGGAATCTTTGAGTCGGTTTTAATTTTGTCCTAATTGCTCAAGTCAATATTTCACTATTAACTTTTTAGGTGATTGTCTAAAAAAAAATTAAATAAATAAATAATAATTTCTCAGTTATATCTGATAATAATTTGTAACTTGAAAACCCATAACTTCCTATTAGAATATTTTAAACACCAAACATATCTCATTATGTATTACTATGCTCAGTGGAATCCATCTTAGCACTACGACAGAAACTAATATTTACAGTCTGCCTCACTTCTGCTCTTTGGAGTAAGCCAATCAGCATAAGGGAAAATAAATGGCACTCTGTGATTGGCTGCTTTGCAAACACCACCCAATAGTATGTCAGGTAGCATTGCATCCAGGCATTGCAGCTTCCCCAGCTGGATTTTCTTTCAAATATTTTAGATAGCTTTACGATGAGCGGTTTTTCCAATAATAATTTGAAGTTGTTTTATACTGAAAAATTAGCAAATACTGAAATGTGAATGGGGCGGTGGTCTCCTTTGCACATTGTTGCTTTGTAACAAAAAGGCTAGTTAGATTGTACAAATTTGGAAATAAATTGTGAGGATTAATAAGAAGGAAAATGTTTGCACACCTTTCTGATTTAATGTAATTGCATATTTCTGAACATTTAAAATGACAGCCTATTTCCACTGCCCATAGGTTTAATCCCAGTAGAGTTTAAAAAAACTCCCAGACGGTGAAGAGCTTAACAATGGTCACTTTTAACCACTTCTCTGTTGGTATTTGTCTATCTGCCCATTCAAATCCATTGCAAATCTGTTTCCTGCCACAAAACAGCAGTAATAGGCTTCTGGTATTTAATGGGGACTTCCTTGTGTTCTGTGCTGAAAATATAGTCGCGAGTACTTCTAGTTCTGAACGGGTATCTGGGACTAGTTGGTTTTCCTCGTTTGTTCAAGTGTGAATTCAGATCTGATTCTCTTGACATTCTATGGTGCTTTATGGGCAAAAGCTGCTCAGGTCTAAAGTTAGATTTGAAGGTGTTCTTTCAGGAGCCAGTTGGCTGCCTTTTGAGGTGGCAGTGAGCATTTCTTCTTACAGGGAAGCTATTGCCTGGCTGCTGCAAAGGGCCCTCTTCTTTTCTTTGCTGATTCTGAGCCAGCCTTTCTCTACAGAAGCCTTTGTCAGGAGAAGTTTTTTTTCCCTTTTAAGCACATATTTCTGATGAAAAGGTATAATCAGTGGTATTGTGTAATCAAATACACAGCTGGACCTTTAGTTTTTAGTATGTGCTAAGCTTGCATTTGTTAACATGACTGCATGGTGAACTGGAATTGTATTTTGCTCATTGATATCCATATAAGTGGACAGTGATGAGTTGTTTTTGTTGTTTCAAATTAATTATGCACATTTAACACCTTTTGTTGCATCAGTTTTTAAAACCTATTCATTTTGTCAGAATATACACAAGTTCATACAGGTGCTTGAAATCCTTGGAAATGCTTGAATTTCAATTGGGTGCTTGATATTCAAACTGCACAGTTTTGCAGACAGTTGCTTAAAATCCTAAATTTAGAAAATGTTATTTATAGTTGTATATTTTCATACACCAAATAAAAAAACTGATTTTCTTCTCTCACTGTCTGAAGTTAAATTAGACTAAATGTTTCTTGTTTTAGGCCAGTTAAACTTACCAAAGTTTGGTCTATTTGCAAAATCCAGAAAATCTTAATGAGAAGGAAGGTAATTTATCTTATCTTGATTTGTTTAGATTGTTTTAATAATAAATATTTATTATTCCTAATGGCTCAGGGAGATCAAGCATTTTATAAGTTACACTTCAAACAGTTTTTTTCATTAAATTACTGTTTTGCTCTTAAACCATTCAGGAGTGAGAGAAATACTTAAGAAAATGACATTTTCTAGTTTACCTTGTCCCTCCTCTAGATTGCACAATACTGCCACATTACTAACAATACCGTAATAGTGAATAGCAGTGAATTAAAACCATCTTTATTTAACTTAATTTTTAATATTTGGCATTATTTTTTTAAAAACGTGCCCGCAAATACTTGACAAGTTCTTGAATTTTACTGTGGAAAAGTGTACAAACTGTATAAAATTAGTATCTTTTTCTGCCTTTGATATGCTTTTGCAGAAGAACATTGTTGCATGTCTTTGTTTTTGTGTCATTTGGAGATGTGACCTTTTAAAAACCAGCTTGCTGCTGCAAACATTGTGCATTTAGAACACTTCCACTGCAGGACATTTACAGTCAGAAATGCAGTCTGCATTCATTTATGTGAAAAACATTCCAGACTGTTTGAAACGTTCATCTTCAACAAGCTTATTTAGAGTCCGATGCATGAAAAGCACACATTTCCTTTAAAATGTGGATTTTTCTTCTCATATATAAGCATAACGCTCTTTTAATCTGTAATGAGTTGCAGATCAAAAGTCAGAGTCTTAAACATTCAGGCTTACTGACATAGAGAAAGTGTATAGAAGCTTAAAGTCAGCTGCCAACTCATTTAAAATGATGAAGCATACGCTGAAATTAGCAGTGGGTTGTCTGGAATTGGTAAAGGATTATTGCAGAGGTGGTAGGCTTGAAGAACTTGTCCATCCTTACATCTTGACAATTCTACTTGAAATAATATTTATCTATTCATTTACTATTTGCTAGATCTTGTAGACATCCATTTTTAATGTCTTTCTGTTTACATCTCAAGCTTGTTGTGGCAAATCCGAAAGTGATACTTGACTCCCACTTACTCACATGCGAAGCCGTCTCGGGTTTCTGGAGTACAGCGGTCAAGTTTCTTCCTATGAGTGACACAAACTTAGCAACCCACTTTGGTCAATATGACTTCGTATTTTGGGGGTTTTAAACTCTTTTCCATTTGTATCTGATCACAGAATATTATTTTATTTGTATAGATAAGTAACAACAATCAATCAATATTGATTGATGGCAATGTCAGTTTTAACTGAAATTTTGAGGAAGAGCAGCTGGCATTATCTTGAAAACATCTGCCCTCTTCTCCTTCAGCAAGAGGCCCTTCTCAGTAAGTGCCAGGTCCTTCTCCTTTTGAAGTCTTTTTTTGTTAGCGTGCCAAGCCACATCAGAGAATGTGAAAGGGTCTGTTTTCAAGTAAAGACGAAAGATCCTTCACTTCATCATATTCCGACACGCAAAATAAAACATGTCGCCGTCATCATTTCCTGTTTTATATTTATTTTCAGCTTAAATTCTGGGTTTCATAGTGCTTTGCTGAAGTGGTTTTGTGAGATAAGAACTTTTTTCACATTTTTTCCTGTTACAACCACCAACTTCTTTGTATTGACATTGGGATTTTCTAGAAAAACCAAACAAGATGCCATGTGCATTTTGCCATAAGGGATGTTGGGGACACAACCACATAAAGGAAGGTATGCCACAGAGGGTGACATGCTACTGCGGATTATATGCCATCATAAGGGAATCTTCAAAACACATCTGAATTATTATGTTATTGTCATTCAAATCCAACATGAGGCTCGTTTTCATAGGCTTGAACTAAAACATTTTTTTAACTTAACCTCCATTGTTGCCTCTACTTCGGACTGTAGTCTCCAGTTTCTAGTTTAGATATTTATCCGGCTAGAACACGTCATGTCACAGTAGAACGTAATTTAACAAAGCTTTGAGACAGATAATTTGCCTTGAAATTTTAACAATCAAGGTGCTTGAATCATTTGATGAATCATTACAGTCCTAGCTTCAATCAAAGGACAGTCATATTATAGAATGGCCCTGTCAAAGTTCAGTCCAGTTGAGGAACGTGACTCATCAAATAAGAATAGACAAAATTTTATTCATAGTTGCTAAATGGCACCCTCAAAGTCTTTAGTAAATGTAATTACAGGAAAGTCATTTTACAATGTTTGACTTTAAGGGTGTGACTACAATTGCACTCCACACTATTTAGACATTTTTCAGTGGACATATGTATAATTTCCTTCAATTTCATAATTATTAATTATTATTCATTATTATGTTGGTTTTTCATGTTAAAAATTAACGAAAGTATATGGCGGTAAAGTGAAGTTGAAAAAAAAAAGATTGAATACTTTTGTGAAGAACTTTAAGACAATTTCTGTGTTGCTTTTCTTTTTTTCCCCCCAAGTTATATATTACATAATAAATGTATACAATTTTTATATATTTTATGAAATTCGCTTGCAGCACACTTCAACTGTGTACTTGTATGGGTGCATCGAGTGAGTGTATTGATTTACACCTACATACTTGGCAGCGTAGGCGAGCTCAGAGGCGTCCCCTCACACTGCTGCTGCTGCAGACATTAAACTGTTCCTCGGCCTATGTTCCCATTTCAACTGTTCTTCCTGCATAACAAAAGAGCTGCCAGCTTCACAGACTCGTCATTTGAAAAACAGATCAAGTTCAACTGTTTGAGCAACAGAAAAAAAGCAGAGGAAAACATTGTTTGGTTTTGGCTAGTGTGTGATTTTTATTGTCATGTTTATATGTCCTTAGGAGCATACCGTTCTCCAGGCATATTAAGTGTTAGGATACAGCCGGTAATTGTGGAAAACACTGTTTCTTGGGGAATCTAGCAGAGTGTGACCATTCCTCTCTGCTTTCAGTTCACCGCCTGGTCTCTTAACACCTGGAAGCAATACTCAGAGGAATTCACCTTTTTACCTTTAGAGAGGATGAGTGTGGATATGAGCTACACTGCATACCGGGAGGACTTAGCCTTCTCTTTCAGAAAATGCTAAGATTTCAAGCACGGAGAGGATGGGGGCTGGACTTCAAATTTCAAGTCACATTCAGAAAATTACAGGAACTATGAGGCAGTAATTCTAGTTATTCAGATACCCACGTCTCTGCGGCTGCCTGCGCGCTCAGTGGTGATGAAAGACTGATGATCTCCTGCAGACAGCTGGATGGATCAAACCGAAATATCAGCATTTCACCAGAAATGCAAAAAAGCTGCATATTGCTGGAAGGGTATGTTCGTCTTTTATGTCTTAGATGTGTGTTTTGCTTTAAATTATCTGTTTTTGTCTCTACGCAAAAGCGTTGCTGTTAGTGATGAAGTCTCAGTTTTCCACAGTTAAAGTCCTGAATGGAGGCAGGCCAACATGCGTGTCCAGGCAGAGTGGGGCTAATCCACTGCAAATATTGTAATTGCAAAGCACTATATGACATAAATATAAATACATCTTCTGCTTCCTCTCTGGTGAATTTAAACTACAACTTTGTTTTTAAAACATCATGCAGTTCTTTCTGGAGAAGTGAAAAACTTTATTAGGTGACTCTTGTTTCTACAAGTTGTTCTGCTCTGACAATTCCCTGCCTTTTATTTCAAGAACTAACACGAAATGCTATTAAATCTTTATTTTATATTTTACTGACTCTAATTAGAGAAAAATTATACAGATATTATGATTTCACTGCAGCCACAAGATCCCACTTGTTAGAACGTTTGCACAATACAGTGACTCTTTGTCATGCAACCAGATGAAAAACATTTTATGTTTAATGATCAGCTTTGGTATAAAAGTATATTTATTCATGTTTTAAGGCCTTGGCAAAGCAATGTTTGCCAAATTTCAAGTCACATTCCAAAAATTGCCCATAGTTTGATGTTTTATTTTTGCATTAAGTTACTTAAATCAGAATCATTATATCAACACAAGTGAGTGCAGCTGCAAAAAGGATAACAGTTTTTTTTTACTCACCTTTATTTTTTACTTCCTGTTCCTCTCTCCGAAGTTGCCATTGAACCTTGAGTTGCCGTTTATCCTCCTTAACAGTTTGGTGTTTCTCCAAGAAGTAAATGAAGATTTGATCCGAGTCAGTATCACTCCCACTGACTTCTAGAGAAATGAGTGCAATGAAAATGTAAATTAATTTAGCTTACACCTGAGATCACTTGCAGATGCAAGATAAGAATAAAAATATCAAGATGGGACTGTCGTGCTAAATGTTAGTCCTGTTAAATTTTCACATTTTTAGTACATTCCCATCACTTGGCACAAACCAACAGGGCAGTTTGTCAACACTTAACGGCCTGTGTATTACTCACCCTTATGCCATCTGAACTGATGTTTAAATGAGTAAATAGCTCACGTATGATAGCAAGTGAATACAGTGCATAATGATCCATAGAGACTGCTTAGCCCCATGGTGGAAATACACCCAAGAAATGACCTGGACAGACTAAAAGGTTCCAGAACATTAATTTCCGATGACGTACATCTTGTTCTTTTTGCACAAGATGTACTCTCACCGAAATATCTTTTAAGTAGTTCTTGTAGTACATCAAGTCCTTTTTGATAAGTCTTTTATGGCAATAAAAAGTACTTTAACTTTATAAAATTACAGAGAAAAATGTGACTTGCAGAAAAGAGTAAGATCTCAGTGTTTGATAACTGTATTAACGAAACTACGCCTATTCTTAATGGCACTGGACTGCATTACCGTACTAGACCTTTGTCACAATATCACCAATTCTTATTGCCTTCTGCTGATATGGATACCAGCCCTTTTTTTTTTCAGATTATCCCTCATTTAAAATGTAAGCAAAAACCAGTTTTATTAAGATGCGTATGTAATCTAAGTTATTATGATGCCTCTGTAGAGTAAAACAATTTACTTGCACAAGATATTGGAGTCGACACTGACATGCAGTAAACTGCTGATGAAACTCAGCAGGAAGTGGAAAATTACTAAATGACAAAGACTACAAATGACATGCTTGTGAAGGGAGTTAAATATGATAAATTATCATTTGAATGTTCAGTAATTTATTAGAAATGGGACAAAAATGTATTTCATTGGCAAAGACATGATTAAAATCTCTACTGATTTGTCATTTTAATTAAATCTATGCAAGACTAAAATAATTCACTCTGTCAAGTTAAATACATTAAATATTCCGGCAGTTTTTGTGGTGTGAAAACACACGCGCGCACACCCACACCCACAGACCACACAGGAACTGTTTAGACGCTCTCGGTAGCTTGGAAAAAAAAAAAACAAAACAAGAAAACAACCTTTCCCTTTTAGTTTTACATGATTTACAGCTGGAAATAATGACAAAAAAAAAAATAAAAAACACAACTTAATTTAGAGCTTTATTGTCAGCAATTTTAAAATGTTTTTTAAAATTTTTATCCAGTCAGTATAAAAATGGCCAGTCATTTTTTTAAATTGCTTTGGTCTGATTTTAAAACAAATTTGCAACTGAATGTGATGCTTCTAGCATCTCAGACATTAACGTATAGGGAAAAGTTGACGTAAAATCTAGTCAAAAAAAAAAATATTTTTTTTCTGTGCATCTCCAGTCATCACTTCCATCTGTCTGCGCTGTCTTTCAGCCCGTAGTTGTACCCCAGCAGGGATCTGGTCCCAATTACAACCTGGTTTAATGTGTTATTTGTTTCACTTGGACCACGTTCAGACAGCCATTGTGCCACTGGTAAAACCTGCCTCAGAAACAATGGCCAATTTAAATGACATAATGTCTAAGCTGCTATCAGATAATACGAGCCACTCAACTACTTGGCCAGGGCCACATTGTGTAGGCTTTAGGAAAAGCTGTATGCATTGTGTCCACAACATAACACTATGATACATTGGAGGTTTTTGAATGAATGGGCAAGAATAGTTTGACCAAGTTGTAGTTTCTGTTAGATGAGAATAAGTTCAGCAGTTCTTGGTAACAGAGCAATACAGTTCATCAGAGCACAATGGGACAATGCAGGAACAGGAACATAAACATGAGCACACAAAGAAGTAACAGCCTTGGGAGAGCTGCCTAACTGTACGTATCCTTTTTTCTTTCCTTCTTTTTCCAGTACACATTTTGTTTCAGTGTAAACAGGAAGTCTGTGAATTGCCTTTAAGAAGTAGCTTTCGTGATGTACTCTGTAATGCCATGTTAATTATCTTGGTGGTTAATGTTCCTTATAATAAAACATGGTGACGTGTTTTGTGGAACCTGTGGTGAAAGCGGAAATGTTTTAGATCCTGTGTGTTGGATTCGCTGTAGTTGTAAATGTAGACTGTAGCTAAATGAATAGTCCTCAACACACCCTGATGGTAGCCATGGGAATTGGTTTGGCCATTAAGAGGTGCTTTTGAAACAAGGGTATAGCTTTTAAGATACAGGCTATAATTCCCTTTTTATGTTAGCATAAAAATGATAGATTTTAATGTTAAAAGATATTTCTTCAACTCCTGTTTGAGGTGGGGCAAAAATATGTTTGAAAAGATTTTCACTACAAAACACATTTTGAAGCGATTGTACATTTAGGGTTGTTAAGATATGTAGTTACAGGAAAAAAAGTTCAATATTAGAGTTGAAAAATTCATGAAACCTCTTGTGTTTCTTTTTAAATAAATAAGTGGGTATATGAAATCACAATACAGCTACAGTTCTTTTGTTACAATGTATCCCATCTTTCCAAGTATTCTAGGATGTTGAAAAATGTGTAATGTCGGCGTAAATGGGAGGAAAGCTGGGTTTAGTTTGTGGAACATCAGGTCCTGTTATGCCTTTCAAATGTGTTACTGCTTTGGATGTGCCTCTGTTCTGAATGGGATATCATGGGAACACGTCTGGTAGATTTTAGAGTCCTTACTTTTGCTCCTACATTATTCTAAAGTTTAATTCAGATTCTTTTCATTCTTAAGGCTCAACGTTCATGTCAAGCCCTGGTTTGCCTCTGTTCTCCTGGGTCTTTCACTGAGTTGTTACTTTGAAATTTACAAGGTGGTCTGTTAAATGGTAAATGAACTAAATTTATAGAGCACTTTTTTAATCATTCTGACCACTCAAAGGGCTTCTCAGTGGAGCCACATTCACTCAGTTGCACTTAAAATCATTTGCACATTTATAGGCTAATAACAAAGTTTAACTTGGGGTTAAAGGGCTGGCCTTACTTCAACTGCAAGCTGGAGTTTACATCTTCTGTCACTGTCATTAAATATGTCTGAACATGTTCATAATGAACATAGGTGTTCTTCAAAGTCAAATGTTTACATTACAAATAGCTCTTCAAACAGAATCCCTTCACATCAGTGTTTGTCTGGGTTATTTGGGTCTCAGCTGTCGTTCTAGCCCTCCGTGCATGACACAGCACTGATTCATGTGCTGTGTCATGCACGGAGGGCTAGAACGGAGGGCTAGAATATTCTATTTTAGCAGCACTTGGTGAGGATATATTGATTCTCATCTGTCATCATGCATTAAAAAAGAAACATGCTTTTTAGTGCTTATAATTAAAACACATGTATATGTGAATAATGTTTTCCTTTTGCTGTTCTGTCTTTTTTTCCGATGAAGCAACTTTGTTGTTTTCTTTAGTTTATAGTTTTCTCTTCACATGCCTTTTTTTCTCTCTAATCTTTGTTTTCTATGCTTTTCCTGCTTCAGTCTCTTTCACCTCTCCTCCTTCTTCACTTTTTCCTTTCATTACTTAGCTTTGGCTTTAATTTTTTTCATTACTTCATTCCTTTCTTTACAAGCTCCTCTCTGTCTCTCCATGTCGCTCCTCCCTCTCCGACTCTCTGACCATGTGCCAGTAGCCTGACGGCCAGTTAGTTTTTATCCTCTGCCTAGAAAACAAGGTCTAAAGTTCAAAGCTGTTGCTTTAAATTGCAGGAGAGGGAGAGGGCAACACAGAGGGAACAAGAACTTTGGCACAGATTTGAATCTACTTCTGAATTGTCTAATCATACATTTATTTATTACCTCAGTCTGTTTGAGCATTATTCACCAAATATAGAGGAACTCAGGTGGTCATTTTTAGCTAATTTAAGCAGACATTTTCAGCAAATAACCTTTAACTGAGGTTGTAATGTATTTGGTGAAAGTTATTTGCTGCTCTTATCTCTGAGTATTTTGCACATATCCTGTACAGTTCTCATATACAGATTTGAATTGCCATCAGTAGTGAGGCCAATAAGTGAACTGTTGACCCCCCACTTTTTCTTAAAGGTGTAGTTTTTTGTTGTTGTTGTTCTATTTTGGGTACAAAATGAAGTCATCTGCCACATAGCGTCAATACTGACCAAGCATAGTTTTGTACCCACAGTGGAACAATTTTATTATCACCCAAAACAATTTTATCTGCAATTTTAAAGTAATTTTGTAAAATGTTTTGGTAGTCTGCTGTGTGGAAATGTATTATGTGGCTTAAATAATATCAAGCAGCAGAAAGTTTGTCTTTTTCTTTTGGTGTAATCCTGGGTCACAATCTCTTATACTTTGTGAGAATCAATAAGCCCTAACAGATCGATTTAAAAATTTTCTGAAATTCAGAACATTTGATCATTTTCATAATATTCTCCTTAGCTTATATAAATCCCATAAAAGTGCCAGTTATTGTGAAAAGGTTCCAAGCTCTTCCCAGCAAGTCTGTCCTTGGCCAAGCCTTTTCCCCATCACTTCCCTCTTCATGCCTCAACAGCTGTGGACAAGTTAGCTATAATGAGTTACAATTTTTGTTTATGTATATTTTTTTCATTTATTTGCATTATTTTTCAGGGGTCAGGTTTGGACTTGTGCAGAAGCCATGGCCACTTTGGGCAGTCAGTACAATGCTGAAAACGCAGCAAGAGGGTTTTACTTTGATCATAAGTTTCAGTTTTATAAGAATCCATGAAGCTGTTTGTGTGGTAACTGCCTGTTGGCAGTATTAAACCAAAAATGTAAACAAAATTGATTTAAAATCTAGTTTGTAATAGAATGTCCCAAAATATTCTCAGATGAGCACGACTGTATCTCAAAGTACTTTTTTCATGTCTAAAAAATTATCTAAGTATTCAGATGTTCAGAGATAAAAGGTAAAGAAATGTGCCTAATTTCAAGGTGGTTATTACATCAGAGTTTAAAGATTAACGCTGAGCTGCTAGCTTTGGTTATGTGTTCGAGGCAAACTTTGAGGCATATCATAAGATGGAGTACTGCATTTAATGCCATTGAAGGAACATGTTGTGAAAATCTAAGCTCAGACCAACATGAGTATGAAATGAGGGAACAAATTGGTGAAAAGTTTGCCGACTTTTCACCAATGAACAATACCAACATAAATTTACCTTTGTCTCTCCATCAGTGTAATAAACTGTAATGTTCCCAAACAGCAGGCTTTACTGAGAATTTTAGTTTTCCAAATTTGTTTAGCGCAAATGCGACAAACTGCATAAATAAATGTGTTTTCACACCCATACAATAAAAGGAGGAATCATTTTTGTCTTGTTCTTTTTAATAAATAAAACCAGTTAAGTTATTTAATTTATGTTTATATTATATTTTGTTAAATGCTGTGAAACTGTTTTTTTTTCATGGTTGTCAGAACTTGACAATGTCATACCAGCCAACATGCCTAGTCATCTATGTCTGTGTGTATATATTTGTGAGCGTGCGTTCATTCAGCTGAGAATAAGCCAGGTGCCCACCTGTGTTTATCCCAGCCCTTCCTGCTGCCGACCCTGTGATTATAGCGCCTGCATAAAACTACCTCCCACTAAGTTGTACATACTGGCACACAACATTTACAATTAGCAGCATCATAAGCACTTTCCCTGCTGGCGAGTGGGTGTGTGCAAGGACGATAAAAAGCTTTTCTGGTTTAGCCAAGTGTTCAGGTCGCTGTGCGCTTCACTAAGAGGAGCTTTGGGCTGGAGAACACAAAGTGGTCCAACCCATTGCGGGTCTTTCACTTGACATGAGCAAACTACTACAGTTCTCTTTTTTAAAAGACTGTGTTGTTTGGCTTATGTTAGTTTGTTACATATTAGGGATGCGCCGATCCACGTTTTTCACTTCTGATACCAATATGATATCTGAGGCTTAGTATCAGCTGATACCTATCCAGTACAGAGAA
>CAEGAA010004022.1:0-12523 GCA_903067105.1 Poeciliopsis infans
ATCATCATCATCATCATCATCATCATCATCATCAGGGTCTGGAAACTCTGGAGGTTCAGGGATGGTTGGAGGTAAAGGTTCAAATCCCAACAGAGTCTCAGATCCAGGTACTGGTACTGAGTCAGGTTCAGAAACCCATTGGGTTTCTGATCCTGATACAAGTTCAGGTTTTGGTTCAAATCCCAGCCGGGTGTCCGGTTCTGGTACCGGTTTTGATCCAGGTTCACATCCTGATAAGGTCTCAGATGGAGGTTCAGGTTCAGAGTTGGGTCCAAACCCTGAACCCTCAGCATCCGGTCCTGGTTCAGGTTCATGAACCGATTCGGTTTCTGGTACCAGGTCAGTGTTGGGTTTGTATCCGGACAGAATCTCAGGTCCAGGTTGAGGTTCTGGAGAGTCCGGTCTCTGACTGTGGCTAAAAATACAATTTTAAGAAAAAAGGAAATATTTTCAGGTGAACAACTGCAGTTATGAAATATTAAGTATTGATTGTGACGTTTCTGTCACAAACATCAGACAAACTTACCTTTGATTGGTCGAGAGACTGATTCCAGGTTCAGAGGTCGTCTGATTGTTGGATTCATTTCTCAATAACTTCTCAAGTTCTGGTACCGAGATTAATTCACCAGGCACAAGTTCAGGTTTTGGTTCAAACCCTAACATGGTGTCAGGTTCTGGTACCGGTTCTGATCCACATCCTGAGAAGGTCTCAGATGGAGGTTCTGGTTCGGAGTTGGGTCCATATCCTGATAGATTCTCGGGTTCTGGTAGCAGTGCAGATTTAGGCTCATGTTCTGGCACCGGTTCTGGTCGGGTTACAGGTCGGGCCTCAGGTGAGTCCGGTCTCTGTGTGCAGCTGGGAAAACAGGAACCAAAGCCAAACGTTTGCAGGTTAATATCTGCAGATGTGGTGAAAATGTATTTTTTATTTTCAACAACTGATCAGTTTTCATGCTGTGATTTTTTTCTTGCTATAAAATATAATATTCTTAATTTTGTTTATATTTATATTTACTGTATTTTTGCATTAAATGCAGTTTTCGACCTTTTGGCCATTTTTTCCCCCCTGCTTTTTCCATTTTCTTGATCTTTTTCTTTTGTTTTTCAACCAGTTATTCTTCACACAGAGCTGGTTTTCCTCTGGTTTCTCTTTCTAAGCTCTCATTGGATAAATGTTGGGCACATTTATATGAGTTTGAATATATTCGCAGGACATTGTGGATTCATATAGATTCGCACTGCAAACTGCTGGCTTTTAACATTTTGGAGAAACAAAACCAAATAAACAGTTGAACATAAAATCTTTCCTAGATGATAAATAGTTAAAGTTCCTGAAATGGAGAAAAACTGAAACGGTACCAAAGTGAGCAACACCAAGTCAGACATGTTGGGATGGGATGTTGATCCTCTGCTCTGAAACACAAAAACAACAACAGAGACGCTGAGGACGCAGTGATGTCGGCGCTGAGTTCAGTCAGTCTCAGAACCTGGTCTCACCTTTGACCTCTGCTCCGTTTCTTCTGCTCTCTGAGCAGAGGAACCCTCTCATCCTGATCCTGATCCTGATCCATGATGCTGAATCCACAACAGGATGTTAGGATTCATCTGAAGATCAGCAGTAAATGTTGGTTCTGATTCTCTGACGGTCAGAAGGTTCAGTTCAAATCTGGATAAGAAATATGATTCAAAGGAGAAACATTTTTACTTGATTTCATACAATAATCATTGAGTGAATATTATTAGGATTCGTGTAATGAAGATTGAAGAGTGTGCTGCCACTAGTCTGAAGGAGCTGGGTGGAGTCAAGAGGCAAACGTTAGCGCTTTGTGTGCGTTAATGTTTAGTTACCTCAGCTGTTCCTCAGATGTTTGCTAATTGCTGCTGGCTAGTCTGAAGGAGCTGGGTGGGGGAGGAGCTGCGTGTTGAAGGCGGGGCTAGCTCCACCCAGCTGAATGGTTGCCATGGAGATTAGAGGACTCCTCTAACATTCATGAATTAATCAAACAACACCATTGTTATGTTTTTGGATGAGGGAATCAGTAACTCAAAAAGTCGATTCTACATGACATCATCGCTTCAAGCAATTAACGATCCGGTAAAAATGTAATTTAAGTAATTAACTTTTTACCCATTTTCTATTTGGGTAAGAATGTGTTGCAGTTGTTTCTGCAGCAGTTTTTGGGTTCTCTCTGCATCCTCTGTGTACGAATGATTACTTTCTAAGATAAATCGCAGCACAGCTGCAGGAGCGCCACCCTGTGGGAGAACAGCAGGCCTTCACCATCTTCACCCTCAGGGTCTGTCGCCCCTCAGTGGGGGGCTCCATACAAAGCTTGGCCCTGGGCCCCAAAATGACTGAGTCTGCCTCTGCAGACCTTCACTCTGTGGTTTTTCCCACCGTTTGCTGCAATTCGACCGACTGGAGTTTGTCTCTCACTTCCTGAAGTAAACGTTGGACTGAGTCTGTCGAGGTTCCAGCCTGATACCAACTTCGCTGTGGAGTCATGAATGAAGCTCTGATGCAGTTTTATCACTACAAAACTCAAAAGAAAAGAGAAACTCACCTGGATCACGGCTCTTCTTCAGAAACGGCGAGTTTCACCTGCAGCTTCGTTTGTCGTTTTGTTTTTCTGGTTTTCCCTCCGGGGAGAAACGCCCTGACATGTCGGAACCTGCTGAACATCACTGCTTTAGTTCACTGTCATCTTATTTCTGGTAGAACTGTTTTACTTTTCAGCATAAAAATTAAACATGTTTTCCAATTTAACCACCTTTTGTTTTTAGGGCTTTAAGACCTTCGCTTATAGATTTTGGTTTCATGTTCCATAAAACTGGTATTTTCAGTCTGTTGCTGGTTTTTTATGCTTTAATGTTTGAAAAAAGCAATAAAGCTGATTCATGTTAACCTCCTCAGACTGACTGTCTCCCCGGCCGCCGATGTGAAGCTTTTAAAAGAAAACATGTTTTTCTTACATTTTCAACTCAAACTAATCACAATAGAGCAGAAAAAGAATAAAATTTGGTGCATGCTGATCCTTCAGCGTTTGAATCAGAGGAAATGAGGATTTCTGTCAAAATCTGTTTATTAAAAGCAGAATCAGATCATTAAGCCTCCATGAAAACATCCCATAATTCCTAACAGGATGAGCTGATGTGACCCGTCTGATGAATTCAGATCAGCTCTGGATTATCATCCTGCTGCCTGCAGAACCGAGAAGTTAAACAATCTTTCAACTTTTTGTTGTTTCCAATAAATGTTGGAACTATTTGCACAAAAAACAAATAAAAACTCTTATTAAAAAAAGCATTGAGTTTAAGCTGAAAAACTTTCTGTCTCTGAAGGAAAATGATGCTTTGCGTCTTTTAGGTCCACTGAGGTTTGATGGTGCTGATGATGCTGAAGGTGGTCCCGGTGTGGTGCAGTCAAAGCCTCATCAGCTCAGGGTCTGGTTCCGCTCCACCCTTTGCATGGTGTCTCTGATCCAGCCCAGGAAGTTTCCCAGCCGGGTGTAAACGCCGTACTTCCCTGGCGCGGCGCATTTCTCCCCCCAGCTGACGATCCCGGTCAGGTACCAGGTTCCTCGGTAGTGGACCACGAACGGCCCGCCGCTGTCGCCACTGCAGGCGTCCATGTTGGTCTCCAGGTAACCGGCACAGAACATGTTGTCTGTGATCACCTGCAGGACGGAGGGATCACAGACAACAGGGTTAGGGTAAAGGTCGGGTAGGGTTAGGGTCTGGACTGAAACATCAGGGGTTAAACTCACAACTTTAAACAGAAATAATACTTTAATATCCTGCAATAATGACGTAAAATCCTTTGATAACATTTTTTTTTAACACGTATTGAACTTGAAATTTCAGATTAACGTTTGACTTTTGTTTTCAACGAGATGTTTAGCTGTTTCGTCTATATTTTTTCAATCAAGTTGGAAATGTGATAAAGAACTGAACCACCTGCTGCCTTTACTGGACATTTTTGGTTCGGAAACTTAAAATGCCACAACATTAACGTTTATAAAAAATATATTTTTTACGTTTGTTGAATCTGTCACCATGTTGTGACAGTTTGGTATGAAAAAAAAAAATCAAATCTCCTCTGCCTTCTCCCAGTATCTAGAATTCATCAATCAGAGTCAGGAGGCGGGTCTTTGTGCTGTCAATCACGCCTGGGTTTGTGCAGCTGCCCCATCTTTTCTCTCCGCTACGCTACAGCTTCTCCATTATGAATGCTAGGCTAGTTAGCATGGGCACTGACGATGGGAATATAAACTGTTCCCCAGGAACGGTAAGTCATTTCTCCATCAGTAGCACATTTAGCAGCGTGTTCATGAGGTTGATTGAAAGCGCTATGCCCCTCCTCCTGGCTCTGATTGGTTGATTTTGATGTTTTCAGACTGCAGGAACAGGTCAGGTAGAAGGTAGAGGACAGACCGGTGAAAAGGTCAAAGGTCAAACTAATATGGATTTTTTTTTTTTAAACCTGTCATCTTAAGAAAAGCATTTATCATTTTACAAAACTCTGAGTTTTCCTGAGTTGAATGATGTTTCTGAGTTTAGTAAACTAGAAGTGAAATTTATAACATTCTGCAGATTAAAACCTGCTGAGCGCGTTGACCTGAGTCCAGCTCCGCCCCCTGCAGGTGGATCAGCTCACCTGTTCAGTGGAGGCGGCGCAGGCCCGGTAGCTGACCACCGGCAGGGTCACCTTCCTCAGGAAGCGGGAGGAGCTGCCCAGGTACCGCGTGGCGCCCCACCCCGTCACCACGCCCTGGGTGTCTTCCTGAACACAGACAGGAGGTCAGAACAACAAACCTGCATCGGCCGGACTCAAGGCCAGAACCGGGTTACCCTCAGCAGGTATCTGGACAGGTGGGGGTCTGGCAGGCAGGCGGGGACCGCGGTGGGGCCCCTGAGGGCCGGCCGCGCCAGGTAGAGCAGGGCGATGTCGCTGTCGAAGGTGTAGGGGTGGAAATGAGGATGAACGACGATCTGCTGAATCTTTATCTTCTGCTCATCTGGATCAGGACGTTTTTTATCATAGTCACCTAAACAAATGAATAAATAACTGGTTAAAGGAAATAGAATTATGACTGCAGTTGCTTCTGATGGTTATAATTCTATCAGATGTTTTTATGATTTTATGCTAACAAATCAGTTTCTCTGGTTGGATTTAAATGTTGCTGCCAAGATCCGCTTGAAGCAGAAACAATCTGTCAGCATGTTGTGGCAGCATGAGATGAATAATCTGTGAAAAATAATCCATCTCCTCTGCCTTCTCCCAGTGCTAACTGCTAACAACCAATCAGAGCCAGGAGGCGGGGCTAAACGCTGTCAATCAAGCCTGTGTGCGTGCGGACATAACATTTTCTCTTGGTTTACACTTTCTAGCAAAGATTC
This sequence comes from Poeciliopsis infans, assembly GCA_903067105.1. Taxonomy (NCBI): domain Eukaryota; kingdom Metazoa; phylum Chordata; class Actinopteri; order Cyprinodontiformes; family Poeciliidae; genus Poeciliopsis; species Poeciliopsis infans. The sequence continues at coordinate 5,401 of CAEGAA010004022.1, forward strand.
CTGAAGGAGAAACTTCAACCTTCAAAGACTAACAGCAAATCTCCTCTAGCCCAAAAGAGTAAAATCAAGTTTCAGAGTGGCCTAGTCAAATCCCAGAGTTAAATTTGATTGATAGTCTAAAAACTAAATCNTAAATCGGACATTAAACCAGCCAATCAGTACAGAGACCAATCAGAACCGCCTGATGGTTCCCATCGTTTTGTTCTGGTCCAGTAGGCCCGTCTGGAAGAGGAAACAGTTTTTCAAAATAAAGCTCCATCCTCACCTACAGTGACGTGGTCTGCTGAGTCCTCAAAGCAGTGAGCTGCAGAAATAACCCACCGCTCCGAAACCAGGGTTCCTCCACAGAACCCGGACCCGTCCGATCTGTGGACCAGAACCTGGACAGAATCAGTCAGAACCTGAACAGAACCTGAACAGAACCATCAATGAAAGCCTAACCTGCCAGGGACTTCCTCCTCGACTCTCCAGGTTTCCTCCCACAATACGAGTCGAATAATTTTCCATTTGTTCCTCCGTCTGGTTCCCACCTGCCAGTCAATCAATCAGTCAGTCAGTCAGTCAGTCAATCAATCAATCAAGTTTATTTGTATGGCACAGTTCAAAGAACATGATAAATCTTGTTCAGGTGACAGAAGGCCGTCTTTGTAACCGTCTTTCTGTTGCTGCAGTTCCAGCTGTAATAACTGAAGTTGACCAACCTGATGTCGAGCTTGTTGCCTCTGACGGTTCTGTTGAGTTGTGTTGATGGACTTCGCTGTTGGTGCCGTCCTCGTCAGTAGCCATGGTAACGTTGTCGTCCTCCAGGAGATCCAACAGGGAGCGACGGTAGAACAACGCTGCCATCTGCTGGCGGCCGCAGGGAAACTCCACTGGATGGGAGAATAAAGCAGTTATGGAGAATTTCACCTCAGGAAAATCTGACAGAATTACAGATTAGACAGGTAAATGATCTGTCAGACAGGTGAGACTGACATCAAATCTGACTCAGATTAGAGCAGGTTTATTTCAGATTAGACCAGATTAGAGCAGGTTCATTTCAGATTAGACCAGGTATACGTTGGGTGTTACCTGTTGGCCTGCAGCTCGTTCCATCAGCCTCCAGTTTATATCCGTCAGCACAGCCACACTGAACTCCAGCGCCCCCTGGCAGGTCTTGGCAGTACTGCAGGCAGCCACCGTTCCCATAGCGACACTCCGACACCTCTAGACCCGGCACAGACACAGGTAGACACAGGTGTGGTGCATGACGTTGTGGCCGACAGGTGTTTATCCGTTTCTTACCCGAGTCGCAGGTTTTCCCGCGGAACCTGGGAGGACACAGACACTGAAACTCCTCCCGGTCCTGACTGCAGATCCCTCCGTTAAGGCAGGGGTTGATCCGGCACGGGTTCAGATCTGCAACACCGAGAAGACACAGGTGGTGGGTCCGTCATCAGGCCGTGACGTCATCAGCTAATGACGTCACCAGACATCATTAACTTGACACACCAAGGTCGTGTGATCAGGTGAATTTCTCATTCAGCTCTAAATTAAGCAAGAAAACCAAAACATATGTTTTTATGTATAACTATGGCTGGACGATACGGCAGAAAACAAATCACAATATAATCATATCAGTCGATATTAAAACTTTTTTATGTTGTTGTGGTTCTGATGATCCGAAATGGAACCACAGTGTAGAAACTGTTTGATCCAGTTTTGTCTCTGCGTTGTTTTTGTTTTTAAGCAGTTAGGAGACACAGCAGGGTACATGAAGGACAGTTTTACTCACTTTGGTATCGGAACCAGAACTCCATCTGTGGATGAGAGTTTAGAGTTAATATCTGCAGCAAAGACGAGTCCAAACAATCCAGGATGATTTTCCACAAATGTAATGTTACATTTTCAAAATAAGGACTTAACAAAATAAGAGCTTTAAACTAAATAGTGAGACGTGCTAAATATTAGGCCCCCTGGCCCCCAGCGTGACCCTGGGCCCCCAGCGTGACCCTGGGCCCCCAGCGTGACCCCTGGCCTCCAATGTGACTCCTGGCCCCCAGCGTGACCCCTGGTTCCCAGCGTGACTCCTGGCCCCCAGCGTGGCCTCTGGCCCCCAGGGTGACCATTGGTTCCCAGCATGGCCCCTGGTTCCCAGGGTGACCATTGGTTCCCAGCGTGACCCCTGGCCCCCAGCGTGACCCCTGGTTCCCAGCGTGACCCCTGGCCCCCAGCGTGACCCTTGGTTCCCAGCGTGACCCCTGGCCCCCAGGGTGACCATTGGTTCCCAGCGTGACCCCTGGTTCCCAGCGTGACCCCTGGCCCCCAGTGTGACTCCTGGCCCCCAGCGTGGCCTCTGGCCCCCAGGGTGACCATTGGTTCCCAGCGTGACCCCTGGTTCCCAGCGTGACCCTTGGCCCCCAGCGTGATCCCTGGCCCCCAGCGTGATCCTTGGTTCCCAGCGTGACCCCTGGCCCCCAGCGTGACCCCTGGCCCCCAGCGTGACCCCTGGCCCCCAGCGTGACTCCTGGTTCCCAGCGTGACTCCTGGCCCCCAGCGTGACCCTTGGTTCCCAGCGTGACCCCTGGCCCCCAGCGTGACCCCTGGTTCCCAGCGTGACCCCTGGGTGAGTCGGACCGTGGTTTCGTGGGTCTGGAAGATCTCGGCCGCCTCCTCTCTGGAGCAGCGCTCTTCGTAACACTCCCTCTCCAGGTTTCCTGGCAGCATCTCCTCCAGGGCGAAGGAGTTGGCACGGCGCCTCCTAGTGGTGGACTGCAGCACCTGCACAGCAGCCGGCTGGTCGATGAAGACTGAGGAGTAAATGAAACTTTACTCAGACACCAAATGACCTACGACTGCATATCAGAGAAAAAAAGTCAATTTGATAAAGTCAAAAATTGGCTAGAAAAAAATAAGAAAAATTTTGATTAATCTCAAATTTTGTAGAAAATGTTTAGAAATTTTTTTTATTTAAAAAGTAAAAAAAAAAGTAGAAAAAAAAATTTAGCTGAATCTCAGAAATCTTTAAGAAAAAAATATCTTGAAATGTTTCAGTTTTGGAAGTTTTCTGATTCTGAAATTCAAAAGTAAAATACTTTCAGTTTTTAAAGCTCAGAAAATTTGAAGATTTTTCAAGAAAATTGCTGAGATTTGTCCTTAAGTTTTTGACTTTTGGTTCAGAAATTCCCTTTTTTTTCCCAGAATCTTTTCAGCGAACATTTGCTTCTTGTTTTCTACTGACGATGGCCATCAGACGCCATCTTCCCTCTGACTGTTTAATTATTAAACCAAATCAATGGTCTGAGTCTCATGTTAAAGACTCCACTGCGGCAGGACAAGGAGTCAATCTCCCGGTTCTCTACATCTGGATCCAGATCCAGTGGATCCGGTGGGTCCGGTGGGTCCGGTGGGTCCGGTGGATCTGGGTCTCACCTGAACACTGGATCAGCGTGGAGCAGCTCAGCAGGAGGCCCAGGTTCACCGTCATGGACAACATGTCTGCCTCCGCGGAGTCGTCCGCCCGAGAAATGAAGGTCCAGCTCATCGATCAGCTTTTAACCACAGTTCAAATATTGACTCACAGCAGAACAACGAGGGAGAAAAGACCGAGGGTTCGGGTTTTCATCACTCACCTGGTCAGCAGGAGGTCAGAGGTCACCTTGTTGTTCACTGAGTGGCAGCAGCAGCTGGGCAGACAAAACTGAACCCAGTGTGATTTCAACACCAGAGTTTCTGCTTTAACATCAACAGAAACAAAAACCTTCCACATCCAGACCGGATCATTGGATTTATTCAAACGGGTCAGAACAAAATGTTCAGGAAATAAAACACACCGTTTCAAAATGTTTCATTTTTTTAGGATTCAGCTGCTCATCGCAAGAAAATAAGTTTTATTGAAATCTTTTGGTTCTGCAGGTTCTTCATCTCAGAACCGACCAGAAAGTCTGAAACCAGTTTGAAAAGGGTTTTCGACCCAACTCAAACTGGTTTCAGACATTTCAGAACAGGTTTGTCCAAAGTACGGTCTGGGGGCCTTTTATGGCCCTCAGTGTGACTCTGGGTGGCCCTTCACTTCATCAGTTTTTCAGATTCACTTTTAAAAACAATTCCACTGACGGGTGGCCTTTCAAAATAAGAGACAATTTAACACCTTACCATGGAAAATGTGAGATGCAATCAAAGTATTCATCCATGTTTCTGCTTTGAGTTTAATTCATCAGTAAAAGGGAAAAAAAACATCCAGTTGACTACAAACAGATTTTTAATAAACTTTTCAACTATTTTTTGTTGCTGAAAAGACAAAAAGAATCTAGAAAAAGATGAAAAGTTGAAGATGTTTTGTTATACGTTTGATCTTTTGTGATAAATAATCACTAAACGATGATATTTTATTTAAAAATGTTCTTCATTTGAATCCTGAACTAAAAGGAAAAGCGAAGCTGCAGCGTTTCAGAGGAAACAAAGTTTATTTATCTTCCACAGGTTTCTGTGTATCTACAGTGACGGTCCAGCAGGGGGCGCTACCACCACAGTGCCACGGTTTATAAATTACACAATAAATACAGGCAGGATGAAACCGGCACTGCACCGCGCCCTGGAGCAAGGCACTGATGAGGAAGAGGAGGAGGAGGAGGAGGAGGAGGCAGAGGACACATCTGGATCAGGACGACTCTGAGTCTGGATCCAGAGGTGAGGCCACATCTGGATTCAGAATCGGAAATAAATCCGGACATTTAAACTGAAATTCAGGGAGTGCGGCACAAACATCAAATAATCTGAAACATCTGGATCAATAATCGGAAACTTCTGTACCAAGACGACAAAATTCTGGGTCAAGAACGTGAAAAGGTTGGATGGAGATTCAGAAACATCTGGATCAAGAATGTTGTAACATGAAACACCTGAAGAATCTGGATATCAGGATCCAGAATCCGAAACATCTGGCAGTGAAATCTGTGCAACAGGACTCAGAAACATCTGGATCCAGAGAGAGCTCTGAAGTATTAGAATCCAGGACATGTGGATGTAAACCGGTGTGGATCTGGATCCAGATCCAGAATTTGAAGTATTTAAAACAGAACTCAAAAATATCTGGATCAAAACTCAGAAACATCTGGACCCAGACTGTAAAACAAATGGATCCAGATGTTAATCATCTGTAATCTGATCCAAACTCTGAAACATTAGGATGCAGAAACAGAACAATCTGTCCCAGAACCTGGCAGATCCGATATGTCCGGGTCCAGAAAAACTCGGATGAAGATGTGGAAACCAGACTGGAACATCTGGATAATGAAAACACGGGAATCTGGATTGAGTCCAGACTCTGGAGAATCTGAATCGGTTCTGGAAAAGTCTGGGTCCAGATTAAACTGGAACCAAACAAACATCTGGAGCCAAAAATAAAAACATCTGGAACAAGATTTGGAAAAATCCTAATCTAGAATCTGAACATATCAACAATAAAGATCAGTAGAAAAATAAGCTGGAGAAAAAAAAGAAACAAACTGATCTGAGATCAGCCGGTTGACCTCCGACCGGTTGACCTCTGACCAGCCGGTTGACCTCCAACAGGTTGACCTCCGACCGGTTGACCTTTGACCGGCCGCCGTGTCTTTAAGGCACCCGTCGATAAATGTTCAGGTAAACTCTGAATCTCCACCAGATTGATCAGAAGCTTCAGTCTGTGATTGGTCGCCCCCTGCTGGTGTGTTGCAGGCTCCCAGGGGGCGGGGCTTCCTGGAATTTGACCAATCAGATCCAGCAGAGCAGTTCTGAACTGTTCAGAACCCGGTCAGGGTTCTGCTTCAATCTGATAGGTCGTTGTAGTTTCAAAATAAAACATTTTGGACCCAAAACCGTCGATGAGGCTGAAATGTTGGATCGGGTTCATCAGAACCACAGCTGGTGTGAATCCCGTAAACCGGTTTAGTCCATCCAGAACCACAGCCACAGCTTTCTGGTTCTGGTCCGGGTGTTTGGGACATTAAAGGTTTGCTTTTCTTTAAAGGGTTCTGCTAGGTTCTGGTCCAAAACGGCAAACCCGAGGAAGTTCTGTTGTAAAAAAAAACAACAGGGTTCACCAGATTCATCTCAAAGGTCAGTGGTTCGGTTCTGGCTCACTCTGACCCAGAATCCAGCTCACAGAGCTGCTGTCGGACCTTGCTGCCCTGGTTCTACCAGAACCCGGTCAAAGTTCTGATCCAGTCTGAGAAGAATCTCACTATCAACAGAACTCAGAACCAGTCTGTGGTTCTATTTGGAGCAAAGGAGATCCAGTTCTGATCAGTACCTTAAGGTCTCATGATCCAAATGCACCGGTGCAACTGGACCTAAGGTCCAGTTGGTTCCGACTCATCAGAATCTGGTGTCGCCTCCAAGGAGAGGCCTGTTGAAATGTTCAGAGAGTCTGAGATGGTTCTGGTTCTGATCTGAACCCGTCTGATGGTTCTGGTTCAGATTCTTTGATTGGACCCATTGGTTCCGGTTGGAGAGGGAAGGCACTAACGGATCATGTGATTGGTTCTTTCTCCGGATCAGAACCAGAAGGTTCCTGGAAAAGGTTCTTCCCGGTGTTTCTGAGAGCCGGTTCTGGTTCTGGTCTCGGTTGGGTCCGGTGGTTTCTGGCTGGACGGGGCGGAGAAAGGCAGCAGAGGTAGGAGGACGGTGGACAGCGGTTCCTAAACAACACAAGAACCCAGTTACACAGAAGCAGGACTAGAACCGTGGCCAAGGACATGGGGTCCGAACGGACCTTCAGAACCGACCTGCGGGCGGCTAGGCCTCGCTGGCGCTGCTGCTCCTCGTCAGCTCTTTGACGCCCTGCAGGATCCGCTTCATATGTCCAACCTTGGTCACCCCAAGGTCCTGGAGACGGACGGCAGGGACGGACTGAGACCCAACGGACCTTCAGAACCGGGACATGTCCGACATCCAACATCCAACCAACATCCATCCAACATCCGACCAACATCCAACCAACATCCATCAAACATCCAACCAACATCCATCAAACATCCATACAACATCCATCCAACATCCATCCAACATCCAACCAACATCCATCCAACATCCAACCAACATCCATCAAACATCCATACAACATCCATCCAACATCCATCCAACATCCAACCAACATCCATCC
>CAEGAA010004024.1:0-57033 GCA_903067105.1 Poeciliopsis infans
GAATTCAGGTCACAGTTATCAGAGTTCGTGGCTTCTGCTGATTAATTTCACAGTGCACTCACCCACTCTCTTTCTGCTGTCCTAAAAAGATCAAAAGGACACCCCCAAACACACACACACACACACACACACACACACACACACACACACACACACACACACGCACACACACAGGCCCCATTTCAACAACCCCTCCACCACCGCCTCTCATATCCCTCCTCCTCCTCCCAACCTCTTCATTTCTTTTAGTCATGACAGTTCAACTGGAAAGCCAGCCATAAGTGATTTTCTTCGACGGCCCAGCGTTTGGAACATGCGCCGGGTTTTGAACCAGGGGAGATATCTTTTATTTGGAGCAAGAGAGAATGGAAAAAAGACAATCTGCATATTCTAACCATGAAAAGTCACGCTCAGCCGATCAAAGAGCTCCAGGGCGATGCTGCTGGTCGCTGAAGGCTCCAGGACCCTCGTGACGTGAATGAGCACAAATTGCTGCTATTGATGCTAAACGGTTAAGAGCCTAGCAAAATGTCATACGGTCAATCAACTTTTGGTAGTCATTTGACCGTGACACAACCTTGGAAGTTTTAGTGGATAAACAGGCCTTGGAGCTGTGTGACCCGGTGTTTGACACACGGAGGGAACAGTTAGGGAGGATTCTCCGTATGTTTGCAATCTAAACAATACAATGACATTAACACTTTCATAGATTGCTGAATTCATTTGCAAGAGAAAAAAATTTGCATTTTAACCTTTTTGTGTATGAATTGTGTATGTCAGTACTCTTTTTTTAAGTTATTTTATTTTCTTAAGACATAAAAAAGGTGTGAAAACAAATTTTGTCAAGAAAAAAGAAAAAGAAAACGTTTTTCTGGGGAATCAGTTGCATTTTTCTCCAAATTCAAAGTTATTTGGAAAACACATCACTAGTATCACTAGGGATTATTTATAAATACATATAAAAAAAATATTAGCTACAAGAAAAAAAATGTAGTGATTTGAAGTTACAATATATATGTTGTAACTTATATATATAATATATATTGCTTACTGTAGAAACCTGTAAGAGTTTCTACAGTAGAAGGAGGAACTGAGTTGCTTTTCCATCTGTCTGCCATATTGGTATTTAACAAATATGGTATTTTGCACTCACAGTAGTTGATGTTGTATTGTATAACTCACTAGTGTCCACCTGAGTGTTCTGTGTGCATTTAAATCCACAAGAAACAACAATAACAAAAAGGCTTTTAGATAGCTGCCGCTGCAGTGACCACTGCACACGAAAGGATTAATACTGGGGAAAATGCTGAAAATTAAAGTTAATTCATAAATATTCAATCTCCATTTCAACTGATTGAATACAGAAGCAGTGAGTAAAACATTCATTACATTTTTGCTTTTCTGAGCACCTACAAATTATCACAGTTTGTTCTCTTCAAAGTTTAATCTTACTGCCACACAGAGGGCTCTGACAAGTATTCCCAGCCTTACATGCAGCATAGGCCTGAATTCATGGGCTGCGTTCCTCAAAGGCTACATTTTAAGACGGATCACATCACAGCAATGCGACAAAACCGCTCCAAAAAACAAAGACCTTTTCTCAGCCAACCCTAATTTAAAATTCATATTGGGCCAGGATATTTTAATAAATCATTTTAAAAAAGAGGAAGTTAATTATAATAAAAAAAAAATCAGAAAGATTTCGATCTGCATTTTTGCCAGTTAGTATTTAGGGCATCATGGTTTCCAGGTGAGGGCAGGATTAAATCTGATTGGACGCTCTGCAATAGAATTATCTGGTAAAAATGAGAATTTATGGCTTCATCAATTACGATAAATCCTATAGGTCATCCTGAAGACGTACAGCAGTCTTTGACCAGACCACCACCACGTTTAACTGTTGGCACCAGATGTGACGGGAGTAAAACTAGGCAGGTTAGAATGAGGATTAGAGATGTCTTCACCTTCCATAATAATGCACTTTTGTCTCATTAGTCCACAGATATTATTCCAAAAGTCCAGATAACCAAGATGTTTTGAGCGTTGTAGGTGTGACCAAGTTGTTGTTTTGGGGGCCAGTTGGCCTCAAGTCTTTCCACCACGGTCTCAGATCCAGTCCCAATTGAACACATGCAAGTTCTGACTCAAGTCCAAGTCCTAGATTTTTAATTTTGAGTCTTAAACGAGCAACTTCACCAAATACGTCACTTGATCACACCAGTAATAATTAGGAACTATGATGCAGCAAAAAATACTTTTTAGCTGAGTTTTTATTTTCCAGAAAAACCTGGCACAAGAACTGACCTGAAAAAAACAAGAAAAGAATGAGCAGAACAAAATGGATTTATGTGCAAAAGAAAAAATAATTTTAATGTTAAACATCTACAAAAGCATAAATCTGCTACTACTACATTTCGTGATTAGCATCACATTATTAAAATAAACCGAGCTGTATCCATGTGGACCGTGTGGTGAGCTGGGTCATGAAGCATGATCAGTGTTTGGGTCATCTGGTTTTGAACATTTGTTTATTATTTAATCTGGTTTTAGTTTACTCCTTTGTGTTGGTTCTCTGAGTTTCCTAACATTGGTGTCCCTTGTTTCCTGTTTGTCACTTGTAGGTTTTGCCTGTAAAGTTCTCCCTTTCTCAGCTCTGACCTTTGTCGTTTTGGTTCCATCATGATGGAGGGCTTTAAGAAGGACACAGGTGCAGACTACTAACATTTAACACACACACGCACAAAAAACACTGAACCTGCAAAACAGCGGGGTTCTCCAAATGACAGGAAAATAATACCCTACAAAATGAAATGTGAAATAATTCTAAATCTGTCAAGTCCTACCTTTTACAGGTTGATCACAGCAACAACTAGACACACCATCTGTCCAGTCATAAGCAACATTTCACTTCAGTAAAAGCAGCAAGTCTTCATAATAAAATTACTCAAGTAAAAGTACATAAGTGCAGCGTGGCAAAAAAAAAAAGAAAGAAAGAAAGGAAAGCACTCCTAAAAGTAATAAGTAAAAGTAGCTAAGTAAATCCAGCTATGTTTCTTGTGTCTTCTTCTTTTTTGTTGCAGTTGGCAAGCAACGTCTTTATGTGAATTACCGCCATCTAGTGGAGTGGAGTGAGGACTGGGATGCTACATGGATGTTGCCCCACCCAAACCTTCTCCTCCCTGACTTTACTAAGTCTGTATTAAAAAGCTAACGACCAAACATGGCTGACAGAGCAAAAGAGAAGGTCGCTGAAAAAAAAGGGTATGTGTTGGTAAATATTTAATAAAGACCGTAAGTTAATTTGGTCAGAGACGATAAAAACACAAGAAAACAGCGTTCATGTCCTGTTGAACGAGCCATGTGCGTTATGACGTCACGCCGCCGCTATAGCTACTCCTTCCTGTTTACCCGGAGGTTCTGCTCTGTGAAACATGGCCGGTGTTTCGCTCGGTGTCTCGCCGCGATGCTTTTCACCCAGCTCCCCGAGGACGTGCTCTACCCCATCCTCTCTCATTTGGACCGCAGGTCTCTCTGTCGTCTTTCTCAAGTCTGTAAAAGCATGAACCGCTTCGTAAACCGGGACGCTGTGTGGAGGAGGATTGCAAAAGGCTGTTTAAACAGCGGGATAACCTGGAACGGGACGGACATGTAAGGAGACAGCTGTGAAAAACAGCCGCTTTCATTTTCCTTCGGTTTCCGGGGTTACAGTCACTGCCGAGCGGTCATTGTCGGTCTGCGTAGACACGGCGGATTTAACTGGACCGGTGAGGTTATCCCTCACGGTCCAGAAACAACACGAGTGGAGCTAATGAGAAGAAACTGTCAGCTGTCAGCACCACACGTGGGGCTTCTGGTCTGCAGATGCTGGCAACAGAAGTAGAGCCTTACAATAAACTACAAGTATGTGCATCTACCAACATGTGATGCTCGGAGCCCTGATCAGTATTTTGGAGACCCCCAGCGTTGCCGTTCAGCTGCTGAGAAGACTGATTTCATTTTTAAAACCCCTACAGACATTAAATGGGTTTTATTTTCTGGCTAAGTTGAGGGAAACTGGTCACATCCCAAACTTACACGGTCCACGAAGCACCACTACCACTTTTGTCCCACTCTGCCATCCATTCCCTCCTCTTTCCAGCTCTCTGTAAATAAATATCAAAGCCGTCAACTTAAACGATGCCATAATTGTCTTTACTGATTATAGAGATGAATTATCATAAAATGCTGAATGATTCGAGTTCAGTTGTGTACTACTATCATTATTATTGCTATCATGTTTTATTAGACTATTTCCTTCCTATTTTGGTTCTTGTTTGGGGCAATTAAATCTATATGACAACTTGTATTCCTTGATCAAACTAAAAATAACTTGGTGACCTCTTGCTTTTGGATAGCATTCATCAGAGCCCATGATTTCTTATAGCAGACTAGGATGTAGAAAATGATTAGGATTGCACAATATATCAGTACTACCATCGGTATCGGCCGATATTAGTCATTTTAAAAACATATTGTATCGGTCAAATAAATAAAACTAGATTGATATAAACAACCGTATTTATTTTAATTTGTTACTATCTGTTTCTTCTAAAATAAAGGTGTTGAAATGGTAGAAAAAATATTTATGATATAATTTGTCTAATATTGAGAAATATTGTTTAGCAGCCATAACAGGAGTTATATCAGATGTTGATCACAACCCCAATTTTAAATATCAGTACATTCCTAAAAATGACTTTCATCATTTCTCAATGCGAGTATAACAAAAATTCTTCTGGTGGTTATAAATTGACGCGTGGTTCTGTGTCTGAAATTAAATCAGACCAACACTTGTCTTTATTTAGGTCAGTATGATTACCAACATTATTTCTATTTTCAATGTCACAATAATGAAAGAAGTAAAAGATGTATTAATTAATGTCCCAAAATCAGAAGTTTATATGCTTAAGTTTTTGATAGCTTTGCCTTTGAATTGACTGACTGGGGTCAGTTGTTTTAGGTTTCCTTCAACAAGCTTCTCACAATAGTTGGCAAGAGTTTTGGCCCATTCCTCCTGACAGAACTGGCGGATCTGAGTCACGTTTGTAGGCTGCTTGACTCACACATGCCATTTCATATTTACCCACAAATTTTCTATAAGATTCATTTTAGGGCTTTGTTATGGCCACTCCAAAACATAAATTTGGTTGTTTTTAAGACACTTTATGAGCTAAACGTTATTGTCCATTTGGAAGACCCGTTTGCCTGATAAAGAATGTTCTGGTTCTGTTCTGGGGACGACTGTGGAACCTCTAGAGAAGACGATTCAAAGAAGGGTTCTTCTTAAAATCAAGAAAGTTATGGACAGCCCTGACTATCCTTTTCATAAGACTTTATTTTCAGTTAGAGGCTTCTTCAGATTTGCTGTAATACAGACTGCTACAAGAGACCTTTCCTGCCAAGAGATGTCACCGTCTTCAATAACTGTTTGAAGAATCTGAATTAATGAGCTACAATGACATTTAAATTCACTTTGGGATTAATACAGTATTTTTTAATTTAGTACTGTCAAAATCATGTTGTTTTGTAGGAATGGTGCATTAAAGATGATAGGTGGTTTTACTTTCTATCACATTGGGATTTTCATCTCTAATGTTCCCTAAGGAACGACTGAGGCCAGAAACAGCACATTTTGACAGTGATTCCATTATACACAGACTGCCATCACTAAGTAATTTCTGAAAGTATTTTGTACTGGTAAATATTATTTAGGGTTGTGAGAATAAAAAGGGTTGAATGCAAATGCATGCCACACATTTCCAATTTTTATTTGTAAAAAATGTATACATTGTGGGGGAAAAAAACACTTTAAAGTTGGATCCAATGTGACAAAATATGAAAAGTAAAATGGCTATGAATGCTTTTGCAATACATTGTATTTTTCAAATACAAAAACATAAAGCTATACAACCATTTAGCGCTACAACTTTCAAACTTCTAGAAAAATGAATTGATGTTCAATTGTTTCTGTCTTTGCAGATATCCTACTGTCCCACTGAAGGAACGAGTGCAGACAGCTCAGAACTGGTATCATGGATTTTGTAAAAAGTGGACTCTTCTCAAATGGAAGACAAAGTACGTCAATCATTTGCTTTTACTTGGCAAGGCGAGCTATATTTTCCTTCTCAACAGAGACATTTAGTTTCATTGTATTTCCCTGTAATGTAGCTGATGTGAGAGTAATTGTTGTTTTTCCACACATAAAATCTTGTAGAGTTCTTCCCTTTTGCAGATGCTTCATGTGAATAGTTTCCACTCTGAAAAAAAGCTTGGCATAAGTATTTTTCCCTTTTTATTTTCCGCAGAAATGAATATTTTTACTTTTCGCTATCTTGCTATTAGGCTGTTGCCATGGTTACAGCTGGACGGCGATGTGCTGTACTTGTCCCAGGCTGCTAATATCGGAGCCTACTCTCTGAACCTCAACTCCAGGAGGCTCCAGCGAATACCACTGGAAAACTTTTCGGGCCACCAGGGTGATGTCTGTCGCTTTGTCCTCACAGACTCTCACCTGATCAGTGGAGGAAGGTAATTCTTTCACCACATGGCCTCTGTAAGGCTTTTTTTTTTTTTTTTTTTTTTTTGGCAAAGTCCATTTGACTTGCTCATTGTGCGAGCAGCGAAATGCCTAAACGGCTGTTTTGTCTCGTTTTGTCAGTGACGGACGGATCTTGGTCCACAGCAGAAGACGTAACATGTCACTGGGGCTAATGGGTCATAGCCAGGAAGTGAACTGCCTGGACTCTAAAAACGGACTCATCATCAGTGGATCAAGAGACCGAACAGCTCGAGTAAGAACATCTATCAATCAGTTGATGATGATAAATTAAATACTGACGTATTGTCTGCTAAATAAAGAATTTTGATGCATTTCAGTTTTCAATCTCTTTTTAAACTGTGGTAGAACACAGAATAAGGATATTATTTTCTCTTACATTTTTTAATTCTGTGAAACAAATTCTGCACTTCCTTCTTTCTGCCAGGTTATTTAAATTAGAGTTTCCATTGTGAAATGCAAAGACGCAGCATCTTGGAGTTTCTCTCATTGTCAGTAATTTTTTAAGGTTCTGGTTTTTATTAATATGGCTAGGATCATTTATAGCAAATAAGATCTTTTCTGAAATGGATTGCGGAGCGAATAATGCGAATAGTGCATAATCAAGGATTTTGAACAGATGCACAACATACCGCCGGACATAGCCCACACGCCAAACTTCTCATGGACATTCATGCGCCCGAGTCCGTAGCCCGAACCATCACTGCACTGGAAGTACTGCAAGGCTGCTCTTCCAGGACGTCAGCTTGACTTTTAACACTATCATTCCTATCAGACTGGTGAGGAAACTGTGGGACCTGGGTCTCCCCCATAACATCTGCTGATGTCCTCCTCAGCACTGAGCACCAACGCCGGCTGTCCACAAGGCTGTGGGCTATGTCCCCTCTACACTCATGACTGTAGCCCCACCCAAACAACACCATCATAAAGTTTGCCCCACGGTGGTGGGGCCCATTTCTAGACGAGATGAGACCAGATACAGAGCGGAAGTGGAACGACTGCCTATATGATGCACCACCAACAACCTCCGTTTGAACACTTCCAAGTCGAAGGAACTGATGGTTGACTTTAGGAGGAGTGAACCATATGTCCCTGTTATTATAAATGGGGAGAGGGTGGAGACAGTGGCAGAGCTAGACTTTTTTTCAAGTGGTGGTCAAAGGGTGAGCAAGGCTTTATCAGAGGGGTCCATATACAAATGGACCGTTCCATGGAACAAAAGGAAAAAAAATATTTGTTTCCTTTCGTTCAAAATTAATTAATATAACTAGTTAGGTTATAATTCCAAGCTTTCATATGACATAGCCTACTTACATTTCAGTCATTATAAAACGTAATGGTTTTTCACATATTCTTACCACACACATTTCAAGCAAGAGCTGGGAGACATAAAACATTAGAGGGCAGCATGTGCACTAAAACATATGTTAAAAGAATCTGTCTAAAACACGATCTACCAGCACTANTTTCTTTTTAGAAATGTATGACAAGTGCCGCCTCTCATTAGGAAGGTAACAGCGGTTACTGCTGAGCGGTAAAATGTAAACACCTGACGGTGTAACTCTAAAGCCGTGGATGTGTTTTGGAACAAGCAGGACCCACATGTCAGTTTAACCAATGAACAGCGTCGGGCATCGGGCTGCCTTCAGGGACAGTCGGAAATTACAGTTTTCCTGGCAAATCTTTGCCGATCTCATAAGTATTACATTTTAAAATTACCATTTCCAGTGGGGTGGCAGTAGGGATGGCAAGGGCTCTGTTGGGGGTGGCAAGTGCCACCCCGGCCACCCCTCTGGCTCCGCCACTGGGTGGAGATGGTGCCAAATTTCAGGATTTGGGCACCTACATCAGTGAAGACCTGACCTGGCATACTAACACCACTTCAGTCCTGAGAATTCTCAGGAGGAAATATCTGAGAACTGAGCTCTTGGAGGGCCCTCTGTCGCTGCCCTGTGGAGTCAGTGTTGAGAATCTCGCTCTGGTTCTGCTACCACAGTGGCACGGAGGAAGCTGCTCCAGAGATTGATTGGCTGTCTTCTGTGTTTTGAAAGTTGCTTTTTTTTTTTTTACATTTTGTTGTGCTTTATATGTGCACAATGGTATTTAAAGAAATTCTGATTCTGACTTAAGCATGTGTTAAAAGTATTGTTACTGGTGACATTTGTTTTTCTAGATGTGGACTTTGACCTCCAGCTCCCCTTTAGGAACAATTCCCATGTTTGACAGAGTTTGGTCTGTTGCGATTAGTCCCACTCAAAGGTAAGTACTTTCTTAAGATCATTTTCTAAGCTCAGTTTAGAAAGTTTTAGAAGCACATGCCTTATAGATCATTTACTAAAGATTTCATTACACTTCCTATACAAGTACCTTAGGTGCTTTACCCTTTTATGACTTTTATAAATCAATTATAAGCAACATAAGTTGGCTTTTTTTTTCTTTTACAAAAAATAAACCCTTTGCAGTGAAGTAAAAATTGATTTCTACAAAATAATGACAAGTAATATTTACCACAAAATAGGTAATTGCATAAATGTTCACTCCCTTTAAAGTGATGAATCTAATTCTGCAGAGGTCCAGCCAAGTGGTGGTAGTTGTCTTACAATGAGTGGAATGGAGATCTCTTGATCATCAGGATTGTAGTTTAAAGTGAGGCTGTCATTTTGTGTCATTGACCCTTTTGACCATGGGCAAGGCGGGTCAACTGTCTTGCCTAAGGACATGACAGAGGTGGGTGGAGTGGGAATCAAACTGGCAACCCACTGCAGGGCCAACACCAACATCGACAACATCACCCTTAAAATGTGTAAAAAAATCACATATTTTTCATAAAAGTTATGAGCCCTAAATGAAGTCAGTTCCTTCATACACACTTCCTCATGCTCCGAGTCTCCTCACCCCGGCATTTTGTTTTCTTTGACGATCCAATCTTGTGGATTAGTTCATATTATTAAACTGAGTGGATGATCTGCTTGATAATGTAAGGCATAACAACCCATCTGCTGGACACCCATGTCATCCCACGTCTAATTCCATCCCATGTTCTGTTGTTACACTTGATATCATCTCAAGGTCCAGTAAGAATCATTGTTGTGGCATTAAAATGCCAAGGTTGGTACAGAACTGCCGCCCCCGGTGAAGTTTGCTGATGCATTGGAAAGTAAACCGAGCCGATCAGTGGCCTTGACCATAGCTTTTTTTTTTATCCGCGTTTGGATTACTTGGTGTCCTACACTCAGCACCTACCTTGAGAGCCTACAAGCTGTTCAAGTATAAAAATGCTTTCCCTATATTTTGTCTTTTGCCTTGTCTGCAGTGGCTGATATTAATAATCCTAATTTCAGGGTAAGCTATCTGTTTTTATTATAAATATTTTTTACTCACCAATTAGTGAGTATACAATAAACATTACAAACTGGCAAAAAACAAGAAGGGGTATTGCTCTACAAAATAACGAGCCAGATAAGTAAGCGAGTGACAGCAATAAAAATAAAATCAAACTAACAAAAAAAAGGAAAAAGAAACAAGCAAACAAACAGGGAGGTATACATTCAAAACAAGAATGAAACAACAAAATCAATTGGTGTCACAACACAAAGGAAATTCGTATGTGGATCATGGCAATTATTTTCTAATTGAATTATTTTTCTGTTCTGTAATTGATCAGCTGATTCTGATCAATCCTTTTTATATTGACTTTGATGAAGACACACACACACACACACCCACACACCCACACGCACGCACGCACACACATTTATCAAGAACCAATTTGTCGCTGTTAACTGCACATTCCTTTGTCTTTTACCTGTCAGTCAAGGTTGGTAACCTGGTACAAAGCAGGCATTACCTTTAGGGGATAAAACTGCTTTAATATAAATGTAAAGAAAGGAGGCCTGGGTGCCTGAAGGCAGTTAAGAGAGAAGCTGCCCTGAAGAGAGGTGAGATCTGCCGACAGGGTTATTCGTGGTTTGTCAAGAATTCCTCAAGCACAACTACAAAGTTGTCGCATGGACTAAAAGTGCCTTTGAAACGTTCCAAAAACAGGACAAGATTGTTGGATAAACCGTCCCCAATTCAGTACTTTCTCACCGCTACCAGGGGGGGGAAGACCTTTGACCTCTAGTAAGTATAGGGTGACGCCACTGTAGCCACCCAGACAGCCTTCTCCAACTGCACTCCCACTGCTGCTGTTGCCACCATCCAACCCCACACACTCCAGTTTCACCCCCACTGCTCTGTCCCACTCAACCGCAAGAAAAAGCCTGAAATTCATGTCTTTCTCTTTGGTCTCTCCTGAGCAGTCCCTGTGGCTCAGGAGTCAAGAATTCAATTAGTTAAGAAAAGAGAAGAAAAGAGCGAAGCAGCAACAATACAGCGATAAGGGGGCCGAATGTGTGTTCCCACACGCTAAATACAGGGCGCTTTCCCTGGGGCCCACAGAGCCAGAGGACCTGCACCACAGGAGGTGAGAATAATCACAGCTCCCTCTGAACCTCCTCATTACACACATTCTCACACACACACATGGCTTACATTCCTTGCAAACACAGATAGCTTCATCCAGACATGCATTACACGCAGGCATTCTCCCAAGGAGAGAGACACACCTTACAGATGCCCCACACTTTCTACACACATAAACACAGTGGGAGAAACACTTAGCACACGTAGGCCTTCATGCACAATCACAACACAAACACAAACCCAGCACCTTTCATTATATCTCGGTCTCATACAGGTGTTCTCTGGTCTTTGGTTTACCAGGAAGACTGTTGTGGTCTATTTAGCTGGCGAGAAATGAACAGGTGGACAAGCAGCTGCAGTGGAGTTTCAACTTGTTCTGAACAACTAGCTCAGCCTGTTGTGTAGTTGGAGCTTTTCACAGAAATACGAGTCTACTGGGTTATCAGCAGGGGTGAAAGTAGTTTCAAATTCTTGCCGGGTACTATGAGGAAAATCGTCAGTGGCTTGTTGTCCGAACCAAAACAAATAAAAGCATAATTATTTTACTGTACCGTAGGTTGTCTGTATGGATAATGAGGAAGTAGAAGCGATTCACAATGTGGGGAAAAATATACATTTTGGCTCTGGCACAGAGGGTGGGAAGTAATTAGTTACATTTACTCGTATTGCTGTAATTCCAATTTGTCTATTTTGTACCCTAAGTTGTATTTCAAAACCTGGATTTTTACTTTTATTTGATTTATTTTGAGTAAAGTCAGGGAACAGGGAACGGCTGTATTTGAGATTGAGATAAGCAATGAGGGACATGTAGGAGTCGAGCTCGACCCGAAGTCTACCCCAGGTGATTGAACACAGAACATCACGAGAGAAGCTGAAGGCCGCGATAAACTCCCCAATACAGAAGTCCTTTGTAAGGCGCAGATTGCTGTTTTCAAATCACTGGTCGACCTCAGGGAAGGATGATGGAGGCCGTTCATGGAAGAGATGAGAGCCATGGTAAGGTGATGGATGTCTGCAGGAGGCAGAATCAGTGCAGGGTGATGGAGCACAGAGGTGGAGGCAGAGGCTTGAGCTAAAGCGGCAGGAGCGGGTGAGAGATTGCTGGCCAAAGTGGGTTACGGAGTGGGCAGGGTCAACTCGTGGGTGTGAGTGGAAGTCAGGTGGCCCCGGCGCTGTTTGGTTGGAGGAATGGAGGACTTCTGGGACCTCAGTTCACCACCTGCCTTGATGACGACATATGGCGTATGTTCATTTTTCATGTGGTACATGACTTTCATAAGTGGATTTCATTGGAGGTAAGGGTAACCAAACACCGTAACGCTGTTTGAAAACTGGAACCTATTTCTATTTCGCCTGGCTGGAAAAATTGAACTCGAACAGCGTGAAATTCCCTGCAGTCAAAACGAACGCTAATTGTGACCAAAATAGGTCACAGCCTCAGAACTCAAGCTGTACCTAATTCAACTTCATCTCATAAATTATTTACACACACACACCTTTTATATATATATATATAACACAAATTATTTTATTTATTTATTTTTTATTTGTGCGTTAGATTTTTTTAATGTGAGTCCGAATTTCCTACTACAAACAAGCAAACGTGGCAAGACAAAAAAAAAAAAAAAAAAAAAAATCCTTGAGTCCTAAATATAAATTCAGTTTTTAATCAAAATTTACAGTCTTATGAAAACTCTTGCTCCTGGATATGTTTGTCTTATTTTTAGAAGGACTAAACGCGTCTCATTAAGAGCTGATCTTACAGTGAACAAAATTGCTTTCTTAATCAGAGTGAGTCTTGGCCTGCCACTGACGTTTGGAGTACTTTTTCCTCTCATTTATCAACTCACCCGTATGTAAGGTGTTTGGGTCACTAAGACTAATGTCAATTTGGTAGCTTAACTTATTTTATCATCCCTACATTTCTTCCATAAAGTTACTTTTATGAAGCTCTCAGCTCTTCCTTGTTTCCCAACCTAAAAGGCTTTTTTTGTTGTTGGAGAAACACCCTGCCTTCGTGATGGGCACAATGTTTTCCACGCAGAAGTTGATAAAGTATGTGAGACAGTCAGTGCGGATAACAATGTCTCTTCCCACACAGTGGAGCTGAAAGAGTCCCTCTTCATACCATCTCTTTACCAGTTAAGCAAATTGCCTAGCTAATGAAACGTAGCAAACTCAAACAAAAATAAGTAGGTAGAATAGCAGCAGTGATGGGGAACAGAGGAGGATACAAGAAGAAAGGGAGGAAGAAGAGGAAGAGAAAAGAGGACGAGAAAGAGGAGGAGAGAGACTTTTTAAAGATGTCTGTCAAGATAAATGGAGGGTTAAAACATTTAATTTTAGCTGAAGGCCTACAGTTAAAATTTGCTATTTTAAAGTATAAGTGCTATGCATTTATAAGTTGGCATATTTTGCAGCATAGCTGTTACATCTTCTTGAAATTTTGTTTGCACCACAAAGCTTTTCTACAGTGGAAATTTGAGCAAGATGTAAGTTAGGGGTGCACCAATTTATCAGCCAGCCGATTTATGAACGCCATTTTCCTTCATTTTGAGAGCTCAGTAATCGGTCGATATTTTCCCCCGATCTTATCTACCTTAGTAAAGGTCTAAAATTTGTTCTTTTCCAAAAGTTAATGCTTTTTTTCTTTGCAAACAGTATTTCTGTCCTGAATTCTTGTGCTGAATCCTGACCTGTATTTGGATTTTCAGGAGTGCATTGCTTCACATTGAGGGTGGCATAAATCCCCTAATATATGTTAGTGTCAACCAGAACCTTTTGTTGTTGTTTTTTTAGAACTTAATCAAGTCATCTGTGATTCTCCACCTAAAATCAAACTGGACTTAATATATTATTTTTGGCTATTTTTGTGTCGTAATGTAAAAGTCATAACATTGTTCACATGGCAAAGCAGTGTGTTGTGAAAATGACACCATTAGTACTGACTTAAATTTTTTTTTTAAATCACTAAATTACCAACAGTCTTGGAAACCATCATGGTTGCAGATGATTTGTGTTGTGTGGATGGTGTGGATGGTTGGTGTTGGATCCCAGTTGGTTCCAGCTGGATGAACAGAGCCAAGGGGCTGGCTGAGGAATGTCCTGGTGACCCTACACACAGAAGACACGAACAGAAGCCAAAGGGACCACAGGGGGTGAAGATGGAACAACGGGGTCCGAGCATATGTGTGTGTGAATCTGTGAGAGAGAAAGTGCATGATTGTGAGCATGCTAATGTTTGATCATGCATATCGGTGTGTAAAGGGCCGATGGAGCAAGGGACAGGAGGCTCGGGAGTGAACGAGAGAGAGGGAGTGTGGGGTTGGGGGTATGGGGTCAGCCCTTGTACCCTTTGACCATTGTCTCCCTCCCTGACCAATATAAAAGCATCATAACCCTGTGAGCCCAGACATATTTAGAAACCAGATAAAAGCACTTTTTACAAACTAGATACACATCAGGCACAAAGCCCGGGGTCAAGCGCAACAAATTAACAACCCTCTTTCTGATGGTGAGTTGGGGGTCTGGGGTGACGGGGCAAAGCCAAACCGCCCCTGGAGTCCAGAGCCAAATGCCTTCATATTCCCAGAGCAGAGACATGGGCTGCTCGCCTTTATTCATTGTAATTGGTCCAGGGGCCAGAGGCTAAGATAAATACTGACTTACTTTTTGTTTGCTTTGTGTCCTTCTAATACAAAACTTCTCCAAAGCTAACTCCAACTAAAGTCAAGAACATCATTATGAGAAGCAAGAATTTCATTCATTTGTCAGTCTCATCACAGTGAGGCTTAGCAAACTGGGGCTCATTATTTAAGGGACCAAAACTGTTTTCATGGCTGTGAAAAGGTGGAAACTGATGATGTTTTCAGCACAACAGACTGAGAAAGCTATTGATGTTCTTTGAAATAGTCCCTGCAAAAAAAAGCGTGCAGGAACTAACAACACCCTACTAAAATATAGGAATTATTATTATTATCAGTAGTAGTATTATTATTAACTTTCTCAATGAGATTAAAAATCTCTTTTCCACAACAATACTGGTCAAGACTGGCAGCAGTACACAGAGATTACAGAGCATTCACTGCAAAACAGAAAAAAGTTAAGACTGTCATAAATAAATTAGTTGAAAGATTCCACAGCTTAAACATTTACAGAGAAAATTATTCCTTCACAAATTGTGATCAGATCTGATTTGAAGATTGATGGAGCTTAATCCAGAAGAGTCTTGTGTGGAGATTGAGGTTCATCTGTAGCTTAGTTCCAAGCTTATCAGCACAGTTCGACAAAAGCGTGTATTTAGGCCTGGTTTAGTTCCACCAAAGTTCAGGGTTCACAGAAACTCCATAGTGCAGTGTTTCCCAACCCTGGTCCTCATGGCACATTGGCCTTTATGTTTTAAGGTTTTCTTGCTTCAATAGACGGCTGATTAACAGGTGTTTGCTGAACTGCAATTTTCTGAATCGGGTGTATCAAGCAGGACAACATCCATATTTAGTGACATTTCGGACAAAAAAAAAAAAACCCCGGCATCGGCTAAAATCAGACTTTGCCAGTCGAGCTTTTTAAAGATTGGTACTCTGCGATCGGTGCACCCCTACTTAAGATGGAATACATAAACACACATGCATGACATACTTTGATCAAGTTAATTTCTTTGAGATGTAATTAAAACTGCAAAAATTTTAATTTGTACGAAGTGAGTCTTTGTCGCATGAGAATGTGGACCAGGGGTGATTCAAAATCATTTTAACAGCTCCTGAAAAAGTTTCATGTAAATAAGTTATAAGTTCATGTAAAAATAATGTATTTTTTTTTAGCCAAATAAATAATCATGCTTGGCAGTAAACAGCACATATGACCTTAGAGTAGGCCATTCATATATTAATGCAGTAGAATTAAGCTGGATCTAAAAACATTTCGCTTGACAATGTCAAGTTTTGATTATTGTTATCAAATATTATGAAGTCAACTTCTGAAAATATATAGTGCCAACCACAAGAATCAACTCATTTAAAGTTTAAGATTCACACAAAGACACTAGTATGAATGTTTGGCTGTTGAACTGGACCGGTCAAGGTTGCTGTCAAGCTAATTTTCTACTAACAGCTCCACAAATCATTTTGACCCACTCAAACGTACCTTTATCTTAGCCGTTTTCTATTCTTCCTCGTTTTTTGCAACATTGTTTAGCTTACTTATCTTCCGCTAGTGCTTTTGAGGTTTTTGATCCCCTCTGCGCACTGGCAGCTCATATTACTAGTGAAGCGTGACTTACCAGGCCCACCAGGGGGCCCCCAAGAGCTTTTTATTTTTTTATTTTTGTCTGTGCAAAGAATGATTTCAACATGATCAAATATATATTATTGTTTAAAAGAAATCACAACTTTATAATGAAATTGTGTGTTTTTGTTAGTATCACATAGAAATCCTTCCTAATAAAAAATGAATATGTTCCATTTAGAGGGTTCACTAATTGCCCCAGGGTACTAAGCAGCCACTTAGTTTGCTTATGCCTTGGGCTGGCCCTGCTTTTGTATCCATGTGAATGCCAGGATTTAGCTCCTATGTCACACACAGAAACACATCTACCAGCTACGTACCAGCAGAATGTGCTCCACCACCCATTTGTTGCGCCTAGGATGAATTTATGTTCTGGTCCATCCATAAAGGCACACTTCCTTTAAGCATCAACTAACAGCCTCCTCTTAGTTGTTTAAAAGAAACCACAACTTTTTGATGGGGTAAAGTTGTGTTCAGTCTCTGATGGGGTAAATTTTACACTTCATCTATTTCACTATGATTTAAAACAGCTTATGACTTTTTTTTGAATGAAATCAAGATATAATTGTTCATAAATGCATAGAATAAGTTTGACTCTTGACTTGGACTTGGCAAAATAACTTGTGTTCATCTCTTGATCAGGACTTTAAACTCATGTCCTGTGGTTTCTGTGGATAAATTGTGGTCTTGGCTATGGACTTATAGCTAACAATGTTTTTAACTGTTGGATTCACCTCCCAATGATGTGTGTGTAGGTGTGCGTGTGTGTTTGTGTGTGTAGATACGTGTTTGCGTGCATGCATTTGTGTGTGCAGTCCTACCAATTAAGTAACTTGTGTGAACGAAAAGTTGTTTCCAACTGACTGTGTGCATTTTCTTCAACATGTCGGTGATTTGTTCATGTGTGGGTGTGCGTGTGTCTGTGTGAATCAAACCAGTTTCCCACAATACACTCAGTTTGTGTTACCCCACCTCACACAGACCCTTAGATAATTCAACCAGCTGATGAGGTTACCCAAACGCTAACAGAGGCCCAGCGTGCTGCTAATGATGAGAGGTGGAGTTACGGAGTGGAGGGCTCTGGTGGGGTTAGAGATGGGTGGTTCTGTTTAGTCAGACACAGAACTTTGTGTTGGGGACGGGGGATACCTGCCCCACATTAGGCGAGAGGGGCTCTGACCTTAGCAGCTATAATATCAGTACAAGCTCTGACCCAAGATCAGGCCCAGTTGGCACTTCAGAAGGGTGAGGGAGTTAGTTAGAGAGCTGGGGGTGAAGCAGGGGGGCGGGTTTTATTGTATGGATGGTGTCCTCTAGCTTTCCTCTGCCAGTGCTGCGGCCTATTGAGGGGTGAGTAATGTGAGTAATGGAGAGTAATAGGGTGCAGATAGTGAGTGTGAGGGTAACCCTATTGTATCCTGTGTCAGCTGGGTCAGAGGTCACCCATGGCACATACTGGTCTTGGCCCTGTCCGACCCATTTGGGTCTGAAATGAGTTTACCCAACACTAATTAATGGGGCCTGCCAATGGGCTGCTCTTGCTAACTGGCTTGACAGATGCTTCTAGGTCTTGCTTGGATGGCCTTGCCCCCCACCACCGCGGCCCTCTTCTGTCCGAACACCCCTCTGACCCCTTCTCCCAACACTCATATGCTCAGCACAGTCCTCACCATTTGCATGTCATGATGATCCCATCTGCATTTGTGGTGATGCCTCAGCTTGGTGGTGTTGGTAAGGCTGGACTCCAGGCCTTTTGACAGCACTTACACTACTTTTGAAATGTTTCCACCTTTAGTCTTGTTACAACCACAATCTTGTCTTGGGAAGACATAGTATCTTCAGTCATATCCAGGTACATTTCTTGGTCTGATAGGTCTACATCATAACATAGCATTAAAAATGTCTTCATTGGTGGCACAAACAATTTCATTGGCAGATGATGGGTATTATCATCTGCCGTCACATTATGGTAGCTACCATAATGTAATTACCATATATTACAGTATTTCACACATTATCATATTTCAATAATAGTATTTACAGACAAGTAAGAAAATGTACAGAAAGGAATCACAACCCACTGTCCTCAACAGTGCTTGACATAATGCTTGATTTAAAATGTGACAAACTCATTCCCAATGATGAAATGTTCTCACTCAGAGCTCAAAGAGGAGGATTGTGTCAAACATCATACATGGGTTCAACATTGATCAGACGTTAGCATTTCAGTCACTAGAATTCGACCACAAAACATTGATTCAATGGCATCTTTTCAACTATAGTTAACTCGAACTGAATAATTGTTTGATGGCTGATCCACCATCAATCGTCAGCCTTAATGTAAAATCAACATTTTTTATTTTTATTTTACACTTTATTTTTTAATGAGATTTTTATACACGACAAAACATTACACCAACACTGAAAGAAGGCAAATAACAAAAAATAAATAAATAAATAAATAAAATAAAAATTAAAAATGGACAATGAACAGCAATCGGAACAGAGGTCACCAAGGGAGGGGGACAGCAGTAGATTGCATAAAAAGATAATGAACAGACAGCTTTTGATGAACGGGTTACAGTAAGTGAAAAGTTACATGAAGAGACAAACAGGTGAGAATTTTTATCCAGAATTACCAAGTCCTGCCAAACCACACAGCACCAAGCCCCATTTACCACCTCAAAAAATAAATGGATGATATTCAAGTTACTTTAGAGTTCTTATATATTAACCATTTTAACCAATATTTTTGAATTTTGTTTTCCTGGAGTCTTATAGAGAAGGTGAGCATTTCCATTTCGCGTATTTCTTCAACCGTGGCTGACCAGTCACACAAAGTCGGAGTGCTCCCACTAAGCCATCTTCTCGTTATTGATTTCTTTCCGGCTATCAGTAATATTTTCAGAAGGTACTTATCCTGAGTGTTGAGTTCATTTGGTAAATTACTTAAATATATACTTTTGAAACTGTGCTCAATTTCAAAACCAAGACTTACAGTGAATCTCATTTTAATTTAAAGCTACATATTGATAAACATTTTCATTTAAATAATCCTTTTTTCTGCTAAATCCTTGAATAAATAGACAATATATTTATGTTATTTTGGTCATAAAACACCAGATTGGTGCAAAAGCTCAGAACTGGTGGTTTTGATTAATAATTGTTTTACTCTATTTTGTTGTTTTTGTCTGAAATACGAAACTGTGACAAAATAACTTGGCTTTAGTTCTGCTGGTTTGTTTGGTTCTGATCCAGTCAGCTGCTTTTGGACCTTTTAGCTTTTGGTCCTGCTGCAGGACTAAATCAGTCCGGTCCAGTTTCATGTCATTTGAAGCTCAGATATCTGCAGACGGCTGCAGTTTCCACCCGGCTGGTGAGTCAGAACCAGAACCCGAGGAGCTGACGGTCGATCGGTAAATGGATGCATTCAGAGAAAGCTCTCAATATTTCTGCTCTGGTAATGGACTGCTTAATGTCGTCCATCATTACCTCGGTTTCCCATCATGCATCAGTGTGAGCCTGAGCAGGGAGGGGCGCGTCTCCTCGGAACCAGGCGGGTCGGCCGTGTTGTTTTCTCTCTCATGTCTGGAGGAGGAGTGTTTGGGTTTGTGCGGACGCCATGCTGAACGTTTCTCGGACTCTGACGCCTCGACTTTCTCTTGCAGTGGACAAAAACAAGCCGCGGGAGGCGCCGACGAGACCCGCGAGCGGTGGCTCCCAGATTACCACTGGGCACCAGCAGGACCTCCCCGCTGAGCCGGTACGTCCGGCTGCACCGCCTCCTTTGGCTCAGATTGAAGGATTTTATCTAAATCTGAAGTTTTCTGTCCTCAGGTACCAGATGTTCTGAACGGCAACAGCCCAGTAACACCAGCCCTCCCAGTCCCATCTCCTGATGGCTCCAGCGCCACATCTGGGTCCGCTGCACCCACCGGTCCGGGGCTCAAAGCCAGAACCGGGTCACGGTCCAGCCCTAAACACGGGCCCCGGCCGCAGCACGCATCCCGACCCGGAGCGGCGCCGGCGAAGCAGAACCAGAACAAAGAGCAGGTGGAGAGGAAGAACCAGGCCATCGTCCAGCTGAGGAGGCTTCTGGTCCAGGGGAACCGCAAGGTGGAGGCGCTGGCCGCGGTCATCCAGCATCTGTTCTCTGAGGTACTTCCGTTTGCACCGTTCCTTTCACTAACTGAAAACGACCCGGAACAAAGTTCTGGGCTGAAACCGGGAAGAAAAGCTGCCAAAGACAATCCGCAAAGGTTCTGACTGAGGAGTTTTAACTGGGTTAGAGGTGTTTGGACTGTTTGATGAGAAGTTTGATGCTTTCTCCGGGGTACCAGGCGACCCGTCATGAATCCACTCCTCGAAGAACGGACCAAAGGTCAGAATCCTCCCAGGTGGTTTGATCCAGATGGATTCACGATCAGCACGTTTACCAGCATGTTAGCTTCTCCACCTTCAGGGACGAAACTATTTCTTTTTACCGTTGGTAAGGAACCTTCCCATTCAGGAATCCTGCCACGTTATCACCATGGGAAGATTCATCCGATCTATTTGGCCTTGTTTCTTCTGAGCGGAGCGAGTTTGGTTACCAGTTTGGTTTGGTGGTTCTAGTCTGGTAACATTGTAAAAGCGGCCCATGCAGTCTGGGTTATAGATCTATAGAGCGATGATGCACACTCATTTTGTTGAAACATCCAGCTAAGCATCATGTTGACCTGAGTTCAGCACCGACTCCTCAGAGCTCACCTGGTTTCCTGCCTGGATGACCTCTGAAGGTAAGTATCAGTTTTCAGATGCTGATCCAGCTCAGCCGACTCCCTGTGAGGTAAAGAAGCTCAACGACCATCCCCTGCAGATTGAATCCTTCAGTCGCGGTTCGTAACTCAGGACCTTCAGGTCAACATAAAACCGGCCGCACAATCCAGATTCTGCTTCCAGGCTGCAAGACGAACCGCTGATCCATCCGTCATCTCCTGCCCCGTCACTCAGGAACAGGCACTGCACTTCCTCTGGAGGCAGAGCGTGACCTCTGACCTGACAGGGTCTTTAGCTGGTTTTCCAGCTGGGAACTGACAGGAGTTTTTGCAGCTTGATGGTTTCTGAGCCGCTGCAGATTCCTAACTTGTCACATTTGACTGGATTCAGATGTTCTCAAGCAGAGGAGCTTCTTCCGCCTCCTTCCTGTTCCAGTCGAATGTGTTTGGGCTCGTTAATTACAGGTCAGTCCAACCTGAGCTAAACGAGTGGAGACCATCAGAGATCTGTTTCACAGCTCCCTGCCCTGCGGCGGTCTGCAGCGCAGCAGCCTGTCTTTACAGCGTCGGTAGGAACGGCTTTCTGTCCTCGCCCAGAAACAAGCTGCTGAAACGCAGCGCGATGATGGACGCAGCGGCAACAACCGGGCTGTGATTAACCTGAGATGCTCTCTGAGTGAAATGCTTCCCCTGAACTGGCTTCCACCCAGAGGTCAACAGGCACGTTTTTCCTTTTCAGTCTGGCTCTTGTGTAAAAACCCAGTTTGCTCTCATTTCTTTGGTTGCGATGATGAAAAATCCCAAAGATAATTCAAGGAAGGAAAATTAAACCTCACCCCAAAACATCAACTCTTTCTGATTTCATCAAGATTTTAAGACCAAGATGTTGGTGACATTTACCTGCTGGATCATCATTCGATCCAAACTCACCTGTTTACTGATTGCTGCTTTAAAATGTTCAAAAAGACTCAAACATTCTGAGAGCCTCTGAAATGGTTGATTATGAAAACATTTTCTGAATAACTGAAGGTATAGCAGTAGTGGCACACTTTCACTAATTTTTTCAGAGGCTAATGTTTTGCTTTAGCTAACTTTGAAAACGATTAGCGCACTTAGCTTCCCCTGAATTACGTTTTCCAGATAAATTCTTAATCTGGAGCGGAAGTGATCCGCGCCGCCATGTTGGTAGGCAAGTGCAGCGCAAAGCGTTGATGAGCCATGGCTTCCAGACCAACAGGAGCGAAGTAGAGAACTCAGAATGTGTAACCTAGTAAGTCATGTTCACCTCCTGGCAGCAGGTTTATAGTTATAATCTATCTAATCGATCGGATCCTGATCTCGGCTCCCCTCACCATCCTCTGCAGGGCATCAACTTAGCAATCAGCTCTGACTTTCAGGCTGGTTTGAGTCTGACAGACTTATCAGTTGTTGCTGCTGCAGGCTGCTGATTGGCTGCTGCAGGCTTCTTCTGGCTGCTGATTGGCTGCTGCAGGCTTCTTCTGGCTGCTGATTGGCTGCTACAGGCTTCTTCTGGCTGCTGATTCTAACTGCTGATTGGCCGGGAGCAGCAGGATCTCCACATCCTGGATGCAGAAGCTGTTCAGTAAATATTTGCCTTGCTCTGACTAATAATAAAAACTTCCAGACGAAGGTTAAAAGTGTTCCTCGGAGCACTTTCCTGCTGGAACCTGTTCCTGCTCCGGTTCTGTTGATCCGAGCCGCTGGGCTGTGAATAATCACACCGTCAGCTCTGATCCCCCAGGGGATTCATTCTGATTGTTTCTGTCTCTGGATGTCAAGACGAGCCGTTAGCGCCGCGCGTTGCAGTGAAAGTCGATCATTATCTCAGGTTTACGACCCGACCTGCATTCAGACGGGTCGGCGTTGTTATGCAACTGAAGGCTAATACAAATTCCTTCGTGCGTCCAGATAACCTTCCTGATTCAGCAGCAGCAGCGTGTTTTCTCTGAAGCCTGGACTTCTACCTAATCTGTGGCTGCAGGTTTCCTGCAGAACCGCAGCAGAACCTCACTGGGCCGGCGCTGCGACTCCTGCAGGAAAACGATTCTCTGCTGCATCAAAGCAGTCTGATGCGCTTTAGCTCGTCTTTTCGGTTCAGTGAAACCTGACAGCAGCAGAACCGTGACTGAGCTGACAGATGTGCTGAAAGCTGCCGGGTCCAGGCCCATTAGAACCAAACGCTGCATGAGGATCAGAGCACAGCATTTAGTTCTGTTTTTATTGTGATTTTGACTTCTTCCTGTGATTTTATGTAGTAAGTGTGAACTTTCAGTCGCACCAGACTATCTTCTTGTCATTTTCACATTTTTTAGTTTTGCTCGTTAATTTTTGAATGATGATTATGACGTAATCTGTTCAGTTGCATTTAATTTTCATTCAGTTTAATATTCAACAAGCTGAACAGAGAATCCAAATCAACAGGAAGCAGAAATAAAAACCAGACAGTGGCACCAGAAATGAATCCACTTTATGAACATCTTCCTCCTGATCTCATCAGTTATTAGATCGATCCTAAAAATCCACCCGGACCCGACCGAGCCCACAGACGGTACAGTGAACCCGGGTCGGGCCCGACCCGGCCAGACCAGGCCAGGCCAGGCCAGGTCAGGCCCGACCCGGCCAGACCCGACCCGACCCGACCCGGTCGGCCCGACCCGACCAGACCCGACCCGGCCAGGCCAGACCAGACCCGAACCAACTGGTTATCGTTGGAGGCCTGAGGCTGAATTAAACCTGACTCAGAATCATTTTGTTGCTTAACCGTTTGAGGATAATTTGTCCTGTTTGAGCGTCTAAATGAGCGGCTGGTGGAGCAACAGGGCGGGTCGCGGCTGCATTTAGTCGTTCCAGTCTAATTAACTTGTAAACCCTCTGTCTTTCTTTCTGTAAGGTAAATTGTCGTCTCCTATATTTAACTATACATAATCAGAACATAAATGGATCAGAACATAGAGTTCTGTCTGGTTCTGTTCTGTTGGCTGGATGAAGAAACACGACCCAACTTGTCCATCAAGCAAATGATTTTGGTCTCTGTTTGAATTGGACCTTCAGGTTTCCATCTTTGTTTCTGTGTGAATTTAATTTGCTTCATTTGTCCCAAGTTTTCTGTTTTGAGTCACCAGAGGGTCTGAAAGTTGCTGGATGTGGTGATAAAGTTTGGAAGTTGGTTCCGTCTCAGGACAAGAGGAAACGGATCAGGGATTCCTGCAGGTTTCCCAGTCCGACCTGAACTGGGAATACCACAGGCAGCCTCCAGGGGGAGCCAGAGAGCAGCACTGGGTTTTCCTTCTCAATCAATGAAAACAAAATATGCGGCGATTCTGGATCATTGGACCAACCAAAACAAAGATCTTCTCTCAGAGACAGATGACTCATTGACTCATCAGCTTGGATCCATCATGGCTTCCAGTTTCCCTCCTTCCACGAATCACCTGACAGAAATTACTGTGGAATAAACTTTGAAGGCGGTGAGAGAGGAATTCCTCCAATGCAGACGCACCGGTTTCGGACGAGGCGGAGCGGGAATAACCGGCATTCCTGCGCATCCCGGCTGCAGGAGGAGGACCAGGTAGGAGGGGAGGAGCGGCCACGGCGCGCCGAGGCTTCAGAGCTGCTGAAACATGGGAACCACGGAGAGCAAAGCCCCAGCCGGGTCCAGCCGGAGCCCCCAGAACCGGCGCAGCAGGAAGCGGAAGGTGGGTCCGGTTCTGGTCGCTGTTCTTCAGGGAAACTCGGAGGCAGTTTTCCAGCTATTGTCATAAAGTCTCTGGGTTCTGGTCGGGATCAGGATGTGGGACGGACCTGCTGATCTCTTATCTCTGATTTTATCTGAGACGTTTTGTTTGGACTCCTGTCCGACCAGAACCAGATCTCTTCAAGCATGAACTCTTCAGAGGAAACGTGGTTCTGATGTTTCCTGAGCCGTTTCATGTTTACGAGTGTAAACAGAGGAACCGGTTTTAATGGCTGATCCATTTCAAGAGCAAAGGTTCTGCTAGAACCCGGTCAGAAATGATTAAACGAAAACGGAAACAAAGGAAGAAACAAACATTTCTTTGTGTCAGGAATGTTTCGGGTCGGGAAGTAATCTCCTGCAGCTGAGAGGAGTTCTGTCGGGTCGGCAGCGTGGAGCTGTTGTGTAAACAGAGATCCGGACTCGGCACCGCTCTGCTGTGGAAACATTCTGACTCGGACCGGTTCCTCATGGCTTTAACCTGGAAAACTCAACGACGTCTCATCACGACTGTTTGGATTCTGCTGCTTTTTCACTGAAACTGAATCCAGTCCAGAACATGAGCAGATTTGTGTTGGATTATTTAAGATTATTGAAACTGAGGTTAATAACGGACGGAAGGATTACACAAGATTAAATGATTAGTTGGTCAAAGTTAATCTAAGATTAGATAAACTGATAAAAGCAAAGTGAATGTGGGCTAAGATAAACTGTAATGTTACGGTTGACTAAAACTAACAAAAGATAAGCTAGTTTAAGCTAAAAAAAACATGAGTTAAGGAAGATTAAACGAGCTAGGCTAACGTAAGTAAGGCTAATGTCACGTAACTTAAGCTAAAGTACAGAACAAATATAAAAATATAAGATAAAGAAATGTTAGTCAAGATAAGTCATAATTCTATTTAATTTCTGATGTAGGGTAAGCTAGTTATAGCTAAGCTAGCTACAGCTAATTTAAGAGTGAGGCAGGATTAAAATGGGCTGATTGTGTTTTTGTTTTTAAGAAGGTGATCTTGGCTTAACTAAGTTCAGCCAAGCTAATTAACAAAGGTAGTTAACAAAAACTAATGTTTGGAAAAATAAACTGAGAAAAGATAAAAAATGTCAGTCAAGATAAGTCACAGCTTTGCTAAGCTAAGCTTAAGTAATCCTTTTTAATATAACCTAAGCTAATATAGGCTAAGCTAACCTGGGTCAAATAAGCTAAAATAAGAGGCTAAGCTAATGTATGTTAAGCGAGGTTAAAATAAAACGGATTAAACTCAGGAACTTTCACTAGACCAGATTAGCATCAAATTAGCCTATAAGCTTTAAAATACAAATTAATATTAGGACTTGAGAAAACTGTACAACGCGTTAGCTAAACCCAACCAGGCTAAACAGAAGTTAAGCTAAGCTAAGTGTTTTTAAACTATTTTCTATAGATATTTGAGAACAAGCTAAGGAATCTGGTTTGTGTTTTAATATAATTAATTGGGTGGAAAACCAAAAACTGCCACTTCACTGAGGGTTAAAATGAAGAAGAGATGATCCACCGTCTGATGTCTTAATGTGTTCACATTTCCCAAATTATATTTCCTAGTGAATCATGGAGTTAAAATTAGATTTTCTGCCTGTTTTTTAATATATATTTTTCTTTTTTGCCACCATAAGCCTTCTAATAAATAAAATTGTTTTTAGGATTTATAAGTACACCGGCCTGCCTTTAGGCGTCTAAAATGGTAAAGTTTCAACACATTTTTTCCTGTAACTAGAATAAAATCAAATCATTTTGTGGGCTGATGATGAGCTGCAAACATTCAGTTTCTTACCGCTTCTCCTCTGTTTTCTCTGCAGCGAGAGGAAACCTTGAAGAAGAAGAAAGATCTGTCGTCGGAGCTGGAAAAGCTCAGAGCAGACCTCGGTAAGAGCTTCTCTACTGCAGCGTGCTCCGTCTAACCCCTTATTTGCATGTGAAACGCCCGCAGGGCAACGGCTGATGGAGTGTTGTTGATGCAGCCGCTGCATGCAGGCTGCGACCTGCAAACAGTCATCCACAGCTTTATGAGCGCATGATGAACGTCTTCAACGCGTCGGAGCAGAAAACCTGCGAAATGGAGCACATGCTTTTATTTTGAAAGCCCTCACATGGGTTTCCTGATCAGAAGGATTTAGAAAAATAAAACAATGCAACTAATCCCACGAATAACAGTTTAATCAGTTCTTTTTAATAAAAGCAGCATCTAAATATGATATTAAATACAACGTGGCACTTTTTACTGAAGTGTTTTATTGTTTATATCGAGTTTTTAAAGCAAATTGGAATCGACTCTTTAAAAATGATAGACAACCAACAAAAATAAGTTTAACACACACACTGCAACACACACACTGCAACACACACACACACACTGCAACACACACACACACACTGCAACACACACACACACACACTGCAACACACACACCCACTGCAACACACACACACACACCCACTGCAACACACACACACACTGCAACACACACACACACACACACACTGCAACACACTGCAACACACACACACAGTCGATAGTTGATTCTGCAGGAAGATTCCTGCAGCTGCTCAGAACCCAAACCCGGTTCAGTTCAGGAACATTTGGCTCCATCAGAACCGGGTCGTTCATCAGAACCGCCCTCGGGTTCGGGTCAGCTGCTCGGCGTCTCCGTTGCCACGGTGACAGACGAGCTCCATTCAGAGCCGGCTGTCGCCCTGGCAACACGGCTCTGGGTCGCGGTTCTGGCCGCGTTGCTGCAGACGGATCAGAACCGGCGGGCCTGCATACCTCAGCGTAACTTCCAGATGGACCGTCAGGATCTCCGTGTTGTTTCCAAAAAACTGCCGCCGCCCTTTGAACCCGCCGTTGCCGTGGTAACCCGGTTCCTGTTCCCGTCCAGCGGCGTCGGCGCGGCGCTGCCAGAACCTGCAGGCGCAGAGGGAGGAGCTGCGGTCGAACCTGGAGGAGGCGCTGAGGAGGGCGGAGGAGCAGCACCAGGAGGAGCTGGTTCAGCTGGAGAACAGGTAAGAATCGACTCACCTGGAAACGTCGGGGTCAAAGTTCAGCCACTGAGCCTGCAGATTTATAAGGGGAACGTCCGAAGACGTGGAGCAGGGCTGGGCAACTGGAGGGCCGCTCTCCCGCAACTTTAGATGCATCTCTGCTTCAACACACCTGAGTCAAATGACGAGTTCATCAGCAGAACTCTGCAGAACCGGACCGGACCGGACCGGACTCGGGCGGAGATTCAGCTGCTGGAGTCAAGAGTGTCGGACCAGAGAGACGTCCAAGAGTTACAGGACACCAGGATTCCACCCCCGATGTGAAGGAACCTGAGAACCTGCAGCGTCAGGGGCCGTCTGGGGGCCTGGGCGTCTGGGGCCCCGGGCGTCTGGGGCCCCGGACGCATAGGGCCCCGTCTGGGGTCCCGGGCGTCTGGGGCCCCGGGCGTCTGGGGCCCTGGGCGCCTGGGGCCCATGTTTATCAATCTTCAGTGACCCGATTCGCAGCCGTTTCGATGCTCCAAAAATAGAACAAATGACATTTTACAAGCAAAACAGGCCACAGTTACACATCTTGACTAGAATTAATCTTTTAACAGAAATCCTTTTTTTAAAGGATAAAATACAAAAATGCATTTTTGTGTTAAAAAATGTGTATAAAATTCAGATGTTTGAGAGCAGAGTTAGTATTTTAGTTTATTTTATCAATCTTATTTATATAATGACGTATAAATATATTTGAACTTTCTGGAAATGAGGAGCATATGCAGCTTTTGCTCCCCCTGGTGGCTGGGAGGAGAACCAGAACCTTCATGTTTCTCTGTGTTGCAGGTTAAAAAGTTTCTACCAGGCCGAGTGGGACAAAGTCCACCAGCTGTACCAGGAGGAGGCCGATAAATGCCGACTGCTGATGGAGCAGCAGGTGAGAACGCAACGCAACCAGCTAACCGCTAACGCCGCGGCAGGACGCTAAAACCGCCATGTTGATTCTGTTGCTCAGGTGGAGGAGCTGAGGAGCCGACAGGAAGTAGAGAGGAGGAAACAGGAAGAGAGTCACAGCCAGAAGATGGAGGCGGTGAAACAGGAGTACGACACTTCCATACAAGGTGTGTGTGTGTGTGTGTGTGTGTGTGTGTGTGTGTGTGTGTGTGTGTGTGTGTGTGTGTGTGTGTGTCTCTCTCTCTCTCTCTCTTCTGGGACTAAAATCATAAATAATTTTAGTCCCAGAAGCTAAAAACCTTTTTCACTTCCTGTTTCAGAGCTGAGGAGAGTCCAGGTGACTGAACTGGAGGATCTGCAGAAAACGCTGAAGGAAACCGAAACGTCGCTCGCTGTAAGAACTACGCCCACTGTTTCCTGTGTTGTTCCTCCAAAATAAGAGCATTGACAACATTCAGATGGCTATAAAAAACAAATCCCCAGTTCCACATCCATCCATGTTTTATGTGCGAGATTAGCATGGATTATCATAGTTAGCTTGTGTTAGCATGGCTAGCATGGATTTGGACAAATAAGAATTAGCATGATTAGTGATGATTAGTAACGTTAGCGTGGACTAACATAGATTAGCATAGCTTGCATAGTTAGCGTTATTTGTAGGGTTAAAGTGGATTAGCATGGTTAGCATAGCTAGCTTTTCAGCAGGGACAGAGAAAATCAGACCTAGATTCTGTTGGTGGAGATATCAGAAATCTAAAATGTAGAGTGTTGAAGGCAGAACCGTTTGGGTCAGAGAGGCGGATCAGAACCAACCTGTCTGTGTTTGTCCTGCAGGAGAAAATCTCGCTGCTGTCGGCTGAAAATGATGATCTGAGCCAGAAACTGAGAGCAGAAGAAGAGAGGCGGCAACGAATCCTGAGCGACAAAAGTCTGGTAAACGGCACCGAACACTCAGAACCCGGAACCGGGTCAGAACCCGGAACCGGGTCAGAACCCGGACCCGGAACCGGGTCAGAACCCGGAACCGGGTCAGAACCGCTGATCTAAAGGAGGTTTATGGTGGTACTGAGTGGTTCTCTCCAGCAGGAACTTTTCTTTCAACATTAAACCAGAATGAAAAATTCAAACTTTTTCTAGATGAAATCAGCCGAAAGCTTCAGAACCAGGATCTGATCCTTTAAGACGAGTCGAACTCGAGGTCCGCGGGCCAAATCTGGCCCATCCTAACCATTTCTGTGGCCCTGGAGAGCAGAGTATATAATTAATATTTTCTGTCATATTAACATTTTACTTTGTATAGTAATTTTACTGCGATCACCAATAAATTTGTATTTTTGAATAAAGTGCAGTTGGGGCCACACAGAATCAGTTCAAGGGCCACACATGGCCCCCAGACCGCATTGTTGGACACCCTGCTCTCCACTCTATAACTTAATGAGAAATATATTATTATATATTATTTAATCAAATAAACTCAGTTTATTTATGTCAGTGTGAAACATGTTAAAATCATTTTAAAAACCTTTAAAGCCTGAAAACTTTTTATTCCTTCGATGATCAAACTGTAAATTTTCACAAATTTTCTCATTACTTTGTTTTTTTTTTGTGTTAAAAAACAATCTTTATTGGCTCAGTGTTCCAGTTTTCTGGACATGTTTTTGTTTCCAGACTCTCTGGTTGGATAATTATCCAGATTTCAGGTTTAAACACCAAAATCAACATTTAAAATCATTAAAAATGTAGAAGAAGATCATCCAGGTTGTCTGACTGCTGAACTCTGGCGCCCCCTGCTGGTCTGTGTCCAGAAGGATTCCCACACGCTGTACCTGGAGCAGGAGCTGGATAGCCTCAAGGTGGTGCTGGAGATCAAGAACCAGCAGCTGCACCAGAAGGAGAAGAAGCTGATGGAGATGGACAAGCTGGTGAGCTGGACGACCTATGACCTCCAGCTGTGACCTTTAACTCTGACCTCCAGCTGTGACCGTCATTGTGTTGCAGGTGGAGACGAACGTCCGGCTGGAGGAGTGTCTGACGAAGGTGCAGCAGGAGAACGAGGACTACAAGGCCAGGATGGACAAACACGCGGCTCTTTCAAAGTAAGAGCCTCGGCTGAACGTCATCATCATCATTGCTGTGTTTATGAGGAAGAG
Organism: Poeciliopsis infans; assembly: GCA_903067105.1. Taxonomy (NCBI): domain Eukaryota; kingdom Metazoa; phylum Chordata; class Actinopteri; order Cyprinodontiformes; family Poeciliidae; genus Poeciliopsis; species Poeciliopsis infans. Next base: position 30,962 of record CAEGAA010004024.1, read on the forward strand.
TAGGGTTCTGTTTTCGTCTCAGGCCGTTATGAGGTCAGGTCAGAAACTGACCTCTAGCAGACAGTCACTGACCCCCAAGACGATGAGGTCATCGCTGACTGTTCAAGGATATCTATGGAAAGTTAGGTGGAAGGAAAAAGTGGTAGAAAAAGTTGCACAACCAGAAAAGCAGCGTGAGAAGATGGGCAGCAGGGTTAGTTGAGAGCAGGCAGTATCTTCCAGGAGAAGCTGGAAACCAGAGGAACATCCAGCTTGAGGTGAACATGAAAACTGAACCGAAACTCCTGCAGGAAACGGCGCCGTTTGTAAGGAGACTGGAAAAACTTAACAGTAATAACTCCAAACTAAATATTCAGTCAGTTAAATAAATATGTAGTTTAGTAATTCATCATGTTGGTCTTTAGTTTCTTGGTGAGTGTTTAGTTTAGAGCTAAAGTCTGACCCGGTTCTGCTCTCTGACCCGGTTCGGCTCTCTGTCGCCCCCTGCAGGCAACTGTCCACAGAGCAGGCCATCCTGCAGCAGACCTTGCAGAAGGAGTCAAAGGTCAACAAGCGTCTGTCCATGGAGAACGAGGAGCTGCTGTGGAAGCTGCATAACGGCGACCTGCTGGGCAGCCCGCGCCGCCTGACGCCCCCCTCGCCCTGCGGCAACGGAGACTCCGCCCACTTCCCCACAGCCGCGCCCGTGTCTCCCAGATAACCCGGCGCCGGCCGCTGATGGACGTGCGGCCGGCCGGGCGGCGGCCGGGCCCTGCTCGGGAGCAGCGGGAACGCCGGCCGGATTTTTCCTCCTTTAAGGATTCGACTTGTTCTCCCAAAGAGTGACGCTCAATCAGAACCGCGACCCGATCCGACCCGGTGGACCTCCGTGGAAACCTGTAGACTGTAATGTAAAAGGCTCCGATGCCTCGGAGCAAAATATGCAGATTATTTAACAGGAAATGTTTGTTTTCCTCCAGAACCAGAACTGGAACAATAATTTATCCGTTCATGTCTCATGAAGTCTGTTGTTGTTTGTCCTGAAGAACCTCAGATTTACCCAGAATGCCTCATTGTTCTGCCTCAGAATAAAATCACTATGACATCATCGTGATGAAAGATTTTATTTCTGCCAATGAGCATGAAGTGGGCGTGTCTGCAGACAAAGTGGGCGTTTCTCAATGGCAGCACCTGATTGGACGAGCAAAAGAAAGCGTAACATGATTGGACGAACATGTCATCACAGGCCACACCTGATTGGATGAAATTAACAAATTAAGGTTTATTTCTTTACGTTCAGCTGCAGCAAAACAAGATGAGAAATAAAGAAACGAAATTATGAGATAAAGTCATACAGGAATAAAGTTGTCATATAATATTAGCACTTTTTTCTCAGTTTCATGATTCTTTTTGGCATGGCTGTAAAACGTAGAGAAACCAACAGAGAACAGATTATATTATTATCATATATTAATATATTATTAATATATTAACCAATCAGATGCAGCAGCTTTTTTTTAAACTAAGGAATATTTATTTAAACAGGAAGTTCTGGTTTGCAAAGAGAATCCATAAAAGATGATCATCTTAATAAGCTTCGGATCTCAGAACCGGGCCAGAACCTTTATGATGGATGCAGACAATCAGAACCGCAGTGGGTCAGAACCGGGTCAGAACACAGGAACAGATGGTTTAATCATAACCTAAACAAAAACATTGTCACTTTCTGAAAATATTTCTCTGTGATAAACTTGTGACCAATATCAATAAAATAATCAATACATTATCAAATAAATAATCAGTCAAAAAGTAAGTTGAAAAGATAAGAATATAAATTTGAAATATTTAACAAAAAACAAATAAAATACTGTTTAGACGCCTTTTTGTTAAAGTGGCTCCCGGAACCCAACCAGATTCTGTAATTTGTGTATCGATTATGGATTTGTTATTGATTTGATGAGTGATTCAATAGAATAACAGAGAAATAATTTTCACCTAGAGTTTAGTTCAAGGCGGTTTATTCTGAGAATGTCAGTAAATCAAAATCCAAAGATGCATTTTTCCACTATCCTTCTAAAATCTTAATAAAATCACATTAAAAATTATTTTCTTCATCTGAAATTAGAATAATTAAAATTTTTATTCCTCATCCAGTATAAATAAATAATGACCAATAAAGAGGATTTTATTTCCAGTTTCTGGACATAATATACTTCTGGTAACCAGAATAAAATATTGATCTGATGATTTTGTTATTTTTGGATGAAGTTTAATTTTCCATAGTTTCTGATTTCTGATAAAAACAACATGTGAATCAGATGTGGGCAGATTTTGGTTTGGTTAACGGCAGTTTCACACAAATCACAGCAGATGGAGCAGAACCACATGATCACAATGTATTGATCATTCTCCTTCATGCTGGGAGGAACATGATCACAATGTATTGATCATTCTCCTTCATGCTGAGAGGAACATGATCACAATGTATTGATCATTCTCCTTCATGCTGGGAGGAACATGATCATAATGTATTGATCATTCTCCTTCATGCTGGGAAGAACATGATCATAATGTATTGATCATTCCCCTTCATGCTGGGAGTCGGGTTGTTTGGGAATGCAGCCCAAAGCGTGTGGTAAACTCCATCTAAGGCCTAATACCGGCACGAGACCGGGTTAGAGGTTAAGGGTCAGAGGGGGTTAGGGGTTAGAGGTTAGGGTTAGGGGTTAGGGTCAAGGTTAACCAGCTTCATCGATGTCGGAGCTACCTTTGGTTTTAACGGTGAACAGTCTCCCTCTAGTGGCTCATAGAAGCAACGCGTTTCAACGTCCAGCGAGACAAAAGTTGCTCTTCGTGGATTGTTGTCAGCGGAACTGAACTCGCTGACAGATTAAACCAAATCTGGAACTTCCGGAAATATATTTATGAAATTGTCGAGAAAACAAAATGCGACTCCGGTGGGACTCGAACCCACAACCTTTGAATCACCTCTCAAGTGCTTGACTAGAAGTCCAATGCGCTATCCATTGCGCCACGGAGCCACCTGTTGCTCAGCGGCACACCCTGGATTTTAACCAGCAGCACTGCCTCCAGGCTCTTTATGCTCTCTAGCATTGATGTTACCCTAATGACTGACCTCTGACCTCCTAAAACTGGTTCTGCTGGACACACTCTTCCTCTTTATCATCGTCATCAAATAGGCGATAATGTGATATTTACACTGGATGATGAACTAAAAATGTTTAATTTAAGACAGGGGTCGGCAACCTGCGGCTCTTTAGCGCCGCCCTAGCGGCTCCTTGGAGCTTTTTCAAAAAATGTTTGAAAATGGAAGAAGATGGCGGTGGGAAATATATTTTTTGTTTGAATATGTTTCTGTAGGAGGACAAACACGACAGAATCATTCTTAACGTTTTCCAAAGCTATAAAATGTGTAGAATAAATATTAAATGTCAACAAAGATTTGCGTCACAGCGTTTCTTCCAGCTGGGCGGGACGCGAGGCAGGTCTGGCGTTTTAAAGAGATCATTTAAATGATAATTTGCTGACGTATTTTTTTAGAAACATGTTTCTGGTTTGTTATATTCGCTGCTTTTTGCCTGGCTGAAGTTTTCAATCTTCCTAACAAAATGTCCTACAGATTATTGGACGTTTTAACAGCCAGAAAGAAAAGCCAGAGGAAACCAACAGTTCCATCTGGTGGGAAATTAAGATATTACACGGTCTAGAAATTAACCAGGTACAATACTGCCACCTGGTGGACAACAAACAAAACTACATCTCATAAAAGTTTGTGACGGAAGTTCTACAAGGAAACTTGTTCCTACAAAACTGTCCTGATGATGTTTGGCTCATCTGTCCATGGAATACTGACATCATTTCAGAAAAATACTGAGAAATTAGAAATAGAAATTGCGATCAGAATGAATTGAGTTGGCTCTTATTTCACTCGTGCTGTGTTTTATTTTGAAGCAGAAAAGCGGAAGTGATCCTTGTACTGTTGTTAGCGTGTTAGCAGTAAACAGAATGGCAGACAGAACGAGCCGTCTGTAGAGATAAACTGATTCTAACAGATATAGAGCTGTAATCTGATTCGCTCGTCGGCCGCCATGTTTGGAGGAATGAATGGAGTCTCCCGCACCTCTCCGCCCAGAGCCCGGATAGCTCAGTCGGTAGAGCATCAGACTTTTAATCTGAGGGTCCAGGGTTCAAGTCCCTGTTCGGGCGTTAGCTTTTTTAATTTGTTTCTGACCGCAAACGCAACGTGTAAGTTTAGTTTAGATCCAACTGTTAGACATTTTACTCTATGATCGTAATTGTAGGTTCCTAATTAATGAAGCCATAAGCTGGACGCTCTCCGTCTTTCCCCTTCATTTCAGACTGAATCCTCTTGATACGTTGAAATGTTCACTTCAGAAATCAAAACAGTACAAAATGTTACATTCCACCCTAATAGAGTAAATAGGAAAGAGAAAGAAAAAGCGAGGCCAACTTCCTGTCTTTAGCCACACCCAACTGGAAACCCACAAGATGTCCCCAGAAACTGAATTTAGGCTTCTACAGGAATATTTTGTGTTCCTACTGTGGGAATCAATATTTAACACCAAAATATTAATTTGTGCTCATGATCTTAGTTGATTCTGATGTCAAAATGTTAAATTATTGGGTTGCCATCAGGCAGATTAAATGAAGTATGAGAAAACCATGTCATGTGACTGCAAGCCTTTGTATTTGACTTCTATACCAACTCAGAGGTAAACCTGATTATTTAATGATTCTGACAAACAGTTAGTTTTATTAGATAAATATTAAATGATCAGACCAATAAAAGTAAAGCTTTTTAATTCTGGATGTGATCAAAGCAGAACGTGGTCTGGACTCCTTTGGCATGAATTCATGCATCACTGCAGGATGTTGTCGTTACCATGGCGACGAAAGCACCAATCATGACTCAAACAGGAAGCAGAACAGAAACACTTTCTATATAATAGAAATACTTTTAATTTTATCACAGGCATAATTGTAAACAAGATATTTAAAAATGCAGATTTCATTTTTGTCATCATTCAGGTTTTCTCACACTCACACACACACACACACACACACACACACACACACACACACACACACACACACACACACACACACAGAAAGAAAGAACCAGACTAAACAGGAAAAACAAGATGTGACGAGAGATTCTTCTGCTTTAAAATGATCCAGACGGATTCGCCTCCAGAGCACACACACACAGCCTGACACACACACACAGCCTGACACACACAGCCTGACACACACAGCCTGACACACACAGCCTGACACACACAGCCTGACACACACACCGAAGTTCTGCATTGACTGGGGAGGGGTCATGTTGACGATGATGATGTAGTAACTTCTACCTGGATGAAGCAGAGATCCTGGAAAACAAACAGATTTACATTCAGCACCGTGTTTGTCTGCGCCTATGAAGAGCGCAGATGAAGCCTCACTGTAGCTTGTCTTGCAGCAGCTCCAGCCTCTGCCGATCCACGTAGCGCGAGAACAGAGACAGCAGGTTGGGAGGCGTGAAGAGGGGCGGAGCCAGCGATGAAGACGGGACGCCGAGCAGCTCCCTGGTCACCGAGAACACCAACTCAGTCCTGGACCGACACAGAGTATGATGAGGACGATGAAGAGGCAGGAAGCAGGACGAGCCGTCGGCGCAGACTCACCATCGATTGTCGTCCATGAGCTCACAGTTTGGGTCGGAGCTCTGCATGCGCTCTCCTTCGCTCAGGATGAGAAACAGCAGCGTCACGCCGAACTGCAGACAGAGCGAGAAAACACTGGAGACCGGTTGGTTTTTATAGAATAGTGTCACAACGCCACCGCCATGTTGTCTCCAGGTTAGAACTGTTTGTGTCGAGCATCAGGACGCAGCAGCATCTAGTTGATGTAGTAAACAGTAGATGGAGTTTGTTTTAGCAGGAATCTCGTGTAAAACGGTTCATGAAAACTTTGAAGCGACTCGTAACGTTCACCTCAGTTGAGTTCGCTATAATCTGCCCAGCATGCATTGCAAAGGTGAAAAAAACTGCAGCAACCGCTGGTGAAAAATATTTTTACGTAATTATGAGTTTTTACGCATCAAACAACTTTTCCTTCGTATATAACATGTTGAACTGGCAATCAGCTCCATCAGCCATCAGTGACCTGATTGGCCTGAGCAGCCGCCGCCTGAGCCGCCGCCGCCTGAGCAGCTGCCGCCTGGCCTCCATCGATGTGTTACCTTGTTCTGCAGCACGGCGGCCAGCTGGCCCTCGCCGCCCTGCAGCTCCTGCAGCAGGTCTGTGAGGGCGGAGCTGGACAGAGACTGGATGACTGCAGAGACCGGCTCCACCAGGCAGCACAAGGCCTGCGAGGAGAACAAGCAGCTTCTTCATTTAAAAACTGTTTTACGAAGGAACCAAGAAGAAAACGGCTGAACAAAATCAGAAAAATTATTTTAAAAGATACATTTTTGTTAAAGAGATTTTTCTGACGGGAAACAAAGATGGCTACCTGGTCCTGCTTGTCCTTCTTCGCTAAGGCGGGGAGGTTGCGTGCAATCACCATGACAACGCCAGCAGCCTGCGCTGCAGGCAGGAGGGGGAGGAGCCTGGCGACGAGACGCTTCCCTTTCCGCACCGACAGGATCATCACACACTGCTCATCGCTCACCCTGAGGGCCACACACACACACACACACACGCATGCATGCACACACACACACGCACACACACACAAAATCATCTGTTTGTTATTTATTGTCACAATAAATTCCTATTAATGATAGTAAAAAAGTCTGTTTTGATTAATTAGTTTATTTTCTCTGCTGTTCATTTAATGAAAGTATCAATAAATAATAATTGATTATAAAATATGATTAAATATAATTAGTGTGAAGTTTATATAAAAATCAAACTGATTTATAAAATCGTCATTCACTCGAACAGAAACTGATCCATTATTTATCATGAGAATAATAACACAAAATATCATCGTAAAATATTAAGTCAATGTCACCAAACCCACTATTCACCTATCGCTGTATATCTCCCAGTCCTCCCAGTCCCACCAGTCCTCCCAGTCCCACCAGTCCTCCCAGTCCCATCTGTCCTCCCAGTCCTCCCAGTCCCACCTGTCCTCCCAGTCCCACCAGTCCTCCCAGTCCCACCTGTCCTCCCAGTCCCCGTCCTGCAGTGAGTTGCTCAGTTGCTCCGTGTTGCTCTTGTGTTGCTCCAGCAGAGCGTCTCTGTCCTCCTCTGGCGTTTGGACGAAGCGTTTCTCGAAGTCCTGGACCTCCAGCAGCAGACTGTACATCTGGAGGGATGGGAGCTGATCAGAACTTATTGATTCCTTATTGATTCTCACCGAGTTTGGAAATAAACTCATATTCAGAATATGATCCTGCAGCATTCGGCTCAAACAAAAAGAATCTTGTTTAAACAAGTCGGCAGTTCAGTATGAACTGAAACGTTAATATTTATGTCATATTAATATTTATGTGTGTTTGGACTGATCATCGATACAGCAGATGTTTGTTACATCGTCATGGAGAAACGCTACAGGAAGTGATAAGGAAGCGACCGTCTGTCAGAGACGTGCTGCAGCGCTCCGGCCGGGCGCAGCGCCCCCTACCTTCTCCACGGTGTACAGCACCTGGCGCCTCTTGTTCCACACCTGCTTCTCCCTCTTCTCCTGCAGGAGGACAGACAGAAGGACTCAGGACAGGCCGCAGCTGAGGGACGTCTTCACCTGGACGTTTGGACCCACCTCGTCGTCGGAGCGGGTCGTTACCACGGCGTCGATCATCTTCCTCGGGTTGTTGACGCTGGACACCGTCAGCTTCCCCAGAGACCCTGCAAACTGAACTGCAGAGACACGCAGGACGTCAGGAGACCCGGAGGACGGGGGACCCAGAGGCTCCCTGCGGGTCCTCACCTGGCCGGTAGGTGTGCTCCACCTTGGCCACCTGCGGAGTGATGAGCTTGGTGGTGTGCTCCTTCCTGCTGCTGTCCCGCTCCTTCTCCTGACGCTTCTCCATCTTCTCATAGTAGTTCTGCAGGGAGACAGAGAGACGCCTGTCTGTCCACCGGAATGCACCGAGAGGTCACGACCTTCAGGCACCGAGAGGTCACGACCTTCAGGCACCGAGAGGTAACGACCTTCAGGCACCGAGAGGTCACGACCTTCAGGCACCGAGAGGTCACGACCTTCAGGCACCGAGAGGTCACGACCTTCAGGCACCGAGAGGTCGGTCAGGGCGGTTCTACCTGGTAGTAGTAGTCGTCCAGGTACGGGTCGGTGCTCTGCAGCTGCATCATCTGGATCTTGGTGACCCACTCCTTCTCCTTCTGGCTCATCAGGTTGCTGTACGGGTCCCGGCTGCGGCGGTCCAGCCCGGTTCTGACCCGGTCGCTGCAGAACAAGCGGCACATTCTGAGAACAGAAGCTCCTAATGTAGCTAACGAGGCCGAGGAAGCGAGCGCGCTCTCACCCGCCGCGGCTCTGCATGCGCTGCGTCAGCATGCGGCGGTGCTGAGGGTGGAGGTGCGTCGTGTTGTGCCTGATGGGCGCCGTGTGGTTGGGGGGGCCGTGCGGCGGCGGGGGGCCCATCCTGTGGCCGTGAGGAGGAGGGGGGCCCCCGAAGAAGGGCCTGAACCCGGCGCCGGCCAGCAGGGGAGGGCCGGGGCCGCCGCGAGGGAAACCTGCCACCTGGTGGACGGAGGCGGAACATGTCACAGAGCTGCAGTTACTAACGAATCAACTGCAATTAAACTGGTCCAATCAGGAGCCAGAACACTGAGACACGAACAGGAAGTGACCAATAAGGGACCAGGAAACAGCAGAACTCCCGACCCAGATAAATGTTCTGGAGAAATAATCAGGTTTCAGGTTGAACTCTAATGGTCTGACCAAGCAGAACCAGAACCTCCTGGAACCAGGGTCCGGTTCTGGACCCTTCAGAGCGAAAAGCTGAACGGTTCCAGAAGAACCTGAATATCTGAGTAAACAGCAGAACCAGAACCAGAGAACGGATCATCCCGGTTGTGATGGTTTTCTTAGCCGAAGAAAAGGAAACAAGCTGCGTTTATGGGTCCGAACCTTTTAACCGGGTTCTTATTGGGTTCTCTGGTAGAACTGGAAATGTAAGCTGGATCAGAACCAGTGCTTGGTTCTGTCCTGGACCCGGAGTCCTGCAGAACAAACCTGTGGTACCGACCTGGGAGTTGAGCAGCTGAGCCCGTTGGAGCTGAGACAGAACCGGACCGACTCTGGGAGGGAACGGACCGCGACACAACGGAGAATTCTGAACAGAGCAAGGAAAAGCAACGGGTCAGAACCAAGACAACGGGTCCGGAAGAGGACAGCAGAACCGATTACAGGAAGCAGAGGGACGACTCACGGCCATGTTGAGCAGCGTGTTGGGGGAGAGGCGCTCAGGGAACGGAGCCGGGTACCGGTGCTGGACCGGGGCTCGCACATGGACCGCCGTGGGGTGGTGGACCTACACACACACACACACACACACACAGCTAGAGACTCAGAGGGACACGCTACGGTCTGAGCGTCCGTCGCCGCGCCTCACCTGGTGGTTCAGGCTCATCGGGTGTTTGGGCGGCGTCCCGATAGGCACCGCCCTCACCGGAGGAGAGCCAATCACAGGAGAGGAGGAGCGGGGGGGCGGGGCCCTCTCTGACAGGTCGTGACCTTCATCGCTCCTCCCCTGAGGAGGGCGCTTCGGTAGCCCCACCTCCTTGATGATGGACATCAGTGGACTGTCCTGGGGACGGAGCAGAAGATGGAGCTCAGGTTCTGGTTCTGGAAGGAGAAAGGCGTTTCTCTCACCTCCATGTGTGTGACGAGTCCCGGTGTGACGCTGACCGGCCCGAAGCCCACGCTGTTGTCCCAGATACTGTGAGAGTTCATCTGCGGAGACGAAGTGGGAAAGTTAGACCTAAAGGTCAGATCCGGTGACCTTTACTGGTACCGTTGGACAGAATTCAGACTTTAATTTCAAAAGTTTCTTGCACTAAACTTGATTCATCAAAAGCAAAGGATAAACAGCAGCTGTTGACGCGCTACGATGAGGAGTTATTGGCAAACCTCCATGGAAACATCATAAGTCATGTGATCCACAACAGGATGTTGCTACTGGAGGAAACCATGAAGACGACAATGACAGGAAGTTGATGGCGCAGCCTGTTTCTTAATGTTTTATTTTGTGAATAAACTCATTCACGTGATTTTAATTGTGTTTCTTATTAAATAGAAACACTGTAATTATGAAATTTAGTTTTTTTTTATGTTAGCTGAATATAGCAACATCGTATTTGTAGCGGAAACGCAGCTTCAGATGATTCTGCTCCACTTCCTCTGAATGACGGCGTGAGGGAAACCGAGGAACAGACCTGGCCCATGGGAGCGGCTCCTCTGCGCAGGAGGTGCTGCTGCTGCTGGTAGCTGAGCACGGAGGAGGCGGGTAGGCCTGTGGGACAAACATCTCAGCTCAGAAAGCGTCCAAACAGGAAGTGACCCGTCACTAGGTGACCTGCTCACCTGAGGCGGGGGGTGCGGGGGGCAGCTGGTGTTTGGGGGGGATGCAGGCGGGCTGCTGCAGGACTCTGGGCTGGTCCGGGCCCCGCAGCGCGGACAGAACCGGCCTGGCCGACCCGGGGGCCGGCCCACGCCTCTCTGCCGCTCCGACGCCGGCGATGGCCGGGTCGGCGTCCAGAATGAAGCGGGCCAGAGACTCGGCCAGGTCGCCGCCTCCCGATCGCTCGTCTGCGTCTGCAGAGAAACGAGAACGCATCAGAACCCGGAACGGTCCGCTCTCAGGGACGCCGGCGGTCCAAACCCACCGTGACCCGGCGGCCCAAACCCACCGTGACCCGGCGGTCCAGAGGAAGACGAGGAGAAGCCGAGCGGAGGGTGCTGACCCACGGCGGTGGAGGGGGCGGGGCCCGGGGAGGAGTCTCCGCCCCCCTGGCCCCGCCCGGCGCCCAGCCCGTCCCGCTCATCCAGCTCCGCCAGGCGCTTGTGCTCCTCCTGCCAGTCGTCATCTGGAAACACAGAGCAGCTTTAATCCCAGAACCACCGCAGAGTAGAAGAAGAAAGCGGCGACTGCTCACCGATGGCGCCGGCTCCAAACGTGTCGTCATTAAACTGATCGATCTCATCTTCCTCCTCGATCAGCCCATCATCCTCTTCCTCCAGGGTACAGTCGTCATCCAGGGACTGAAAGCACAAGATCCTGGATTATCCTCTAATAATCTGGTCATAACCGACAGCAGATTAATCTGACATCGCTATGATCTTATAAATAATCTGAAACCGACCATCGGACCCGTTACTGCGTTTTCTTCCAGTAGTAGTTCACATTACTGTGAATGAATCAATGCCACGTTGAATCTGTTTGACCCACATCGTCTCTGCAGCAGCAGCAGAATCTCCCGTCCAGGAGGAAGGACAGCATGAGCTGAGCAGAGACAAAACCTGCTTCTCCTTTTTCTCTCCCTTGTGTGAAACAACTGGAAGTTTCAGTGGCCGGCTGTTCGCTGCCATTTCTCCTCATGAAAGCTTCACTGGAATATAACAAACGTTGTCTGTGGTTCTTTATGTAGGCTGAGAAAATACCGATCAAGACCTGTCGCAATAAATCAATCATATGAATGATCAATTAAAATGAGGTCAATAATCTGAATGTTTTATTGTTTTCCTCTTTGTTGGACGACCCAGTTTTATTATTAAACATTATAATTTATAAAATAATTATCTGGTAAAAAATTAAATATTTTGACATTCAGGATATAAAAATGAAACTAAACATTTTAGAGGCTAAACACTGGAGCTGCTTTCAGGGGAATTTCACTCTGTTTTAAATATTTTTGCATCTAAACTTTAATTATTTTTAAATCTACGATTCTTCTGACCAGCATCAGTTTGTTACATCAGCAGCTTAACTTTCATGAAAAACATTAAAATAAAGAACAAAAGAATTGTTGCTACAAACGCACTAAAGAAATAAAGAATTCATGAATTTTTCCAGTTGCTGGTTGGACGACTTTTTATGTGAAATTAATGTTTGAAACTAATGTTAATACTAATAATAATTTATTACTTCATATCAGTTTTTGCCAATATGATCAATTATTGCAGGTTTTTGTCGGTCCTGATGTGTTTGGGATTTTTGTCCTGTCGGAAAACAAAACTGTGTCTAAGTAACAAACATCAGCTTTTCCAGCAGCTGGAAGCACATCAGATCCTCAGCATGATGCCGCCACCACCATGCTTGACATTAGGTGATGTCACGTTTGAAAGCCTCCCAACATTTTTACCCTAATTGTGTCCAAACAGTTTCGTCTTTGCCTTTTAAAAACATAAAGCTGTCATTCAGACAGAAGCTTCAGTCCGTCTCCTTTCTGAGGTCAAACTGGCCGCATGGAGACACTGGAGTTCTGGTTCCTGGTCTGATGTTAAGATCTGAATTAGACCAGAACCGTTCTGACAGCTGCAGACAGAAACCTGAGGAACTTTATTTTCTGTTATTTAAATCTCCACATTATGTGTCCTGCAGGTTCCAGATATTTCTGCACCAACAAACCTGAACCAAAGTCTGAATCAGAACCTCAGCAGGTTCTGCAGAGCTCTCATAGTGAGTCATATTTATTATTCAGGTGTTGAACCTGCATGACACCGGCTCTAAAAGACTGCACTTTCCATTCCTGTTAGAACATGGAGCATATATTAAATGTACTGATTTGGCTGAGGCGAAGTAGCCGTATAAGTTTTGATTTTCAAAGCAACTAAAGCAGGTGAAGCCCTGCAGGAGCCGGACAGACCCCTGACAGCCTCCAGGACAGTTAGCCTCTAAGCTAACACTGCCGTTACATCACGCTTTGAACCGGAGACGGAAAACTTGATGGAACCAGCTCCTTCTAGCGCCGACACGGAAACGATCAGAATCTGGCCCGTTATAACACAGGCTGACCTACAGAACCACCGGTCCGTCCCGGGCCATGGCACCGGAGAACGCCCGCCGTCGCTCCGCATGAACCAGCAGGAAAGCGCGCTGCTTCACAGGCCGCAGGTGGCATTGAGGTCCAAACAAAAGGGAATGGAGGACATTTAAACCCCGACCAGGCCAGGTTCCCCCTTAACACCTTCCTCAAGCCCCAGACGTCCCGTCCAGAACCGGACCGGAACCGATTCTCAAGGTTAAATCTCACCTGAAATCGGAACATCTATCTTCTGGTTGTTGGGAAAAGGAGAGCATCGGGAGCGAGGAGGCGCGAGACTGACGCAGAGGTGACGCCGTCCGTCAACCTCACTTGAACGCGCGTTTGGAACCGACGTGAACGAGCACGTATCTGACGTCGTATCTGACGCGGAGCGCTGCAGGGGCGTTCCCTCTGCTGGACAACAAGGAAGCAGGATGGACACTTGAGGAGATCTGGCAACACAGACAGAAAACAGCCTTCAATACAAGGCTCTGCTCTCATCTTTAACGGTTATATGCCTTTGCTTTTACTATTCTTTACTTTAAGATGATAAACATTTATATTATTAAACGATGCACTTTAATCTCCAAGAAATGTTTGGGTAAAAATGTAAAAGCAGACCCAGTAATATTTGTCCACTTTTGCCATTATTTGTTCATTTTACTCAGACAACCTGCAGGTTGTATGAAGGGGAGATGCATTGATCACGGTGATTATAGTCCAGTTTAATAAACCGTATTTTGATGGAAACATATTTTATTAAACAAATAATAGTAAATAACACTATAATCAGAATAGGGGCTATTTTCAACTATAGGACAGAATTAATCTGGCCAAAATGACAGCAGAATGTTTACAATGTTTACAGGAGATGAAGTGAGTTTTTAACGCATCGATGCAAAAAGGTTCTGGGTTCAAATCCCAGTCTGGGGTCTGGGATGTTCTCTCCAGCTGGATGATCCAACATGGCAACACGAATAAACTGATTTTGACCCTACCTGAGTCACAATGAACATTTCTATGTTTAAAGCCGGGTTTGTCTAAAGAAAACTGGCTAAACTAAAAGAAATCCTCCAGAAAGTTTAGCACATGGATCATGGATCTGTTTTCACATTGTCTCTTGATATCTAAACAACAGCAGATTGCATCAAGATTTGTATAAAAGGTTAAATAAAACTGGCCTGCTTAATGAAAGGAAATGTTTGATATTTTCCAGCTGAATTTGTTGGTTGTTCTCGGTCAGGCAAACAGCCTTAAGGTGATGAGGAACCGTGTTGATGAGTCGTTCCTGTTCTCTAATGACGCCATTCTGTCATGTTTTCCTCAGAAATCCTCAGCGTAGCGTCCATGTTGGCGCCGCCATGCTTCTGTGGCAGATCCACACCCTCCACCACCTGGACACGTCTGGCTTCGGTCGTCCTTTTCCTCGCCACGGCCTCCAGCTGCTGTTTTGGTTCTCCAACCACTGCGTGACCTTTGAACCGGACAACTCTGGGGACGTCATGAAGGTTGGTCAAGCGCTCCGCTCTGCCTGCTAACGAAGCGGTGAGTAATCACGTCCCTCTGGTTCTCAGCTGGTGTCGGGGTGTCAGCCGGAGAATGGGGCTTACGGCTTCCACAGGTTTGGGAACATGGAGGAACTTCTGCCTGTTCTCCTCAAACCCAAGAAGAACAAGAGCAGCAGGCAGGTCAGCAGCGTCAGTACGTCTCCATCCATAGCGTCTACAGGGATCCGCTGCAGCTCATTGGCTGATCTCAGGTTAATGTTAGACGTCTTCTTCACTCAGTAACAGCATCCAGACTGAAGAGTGTTGCTGTTCAGCCGTTTCTGCTTTCATTCAACTCGTCATTGAGCTGAAAATGACAGAATTTGATCTCCAGATGATTTTTTTAGTAAATCTTTAAAAGCAGGAACTGGAAGTTACCGTCAGCATAAACGTCTTTAGTAGTTCCGCTTTGGTAAAAACCTGAAGTACTTGGACACGAGTTCAGGAAAATATTTAATTGTGATATGATTGCTGAAAAATGGCTTTTTTTCTAGACTCTGTTCTTTTTTTATTGCCATGAGCTCCAGCCTGTAAAGAAAAACTTCTGGTGTTGTGACAGCTCTTTCAAACGGCCAGATAGTATAGATAGCATGAATGTAAAGCATATGAAATATTACCTTCTTCTAAATATTGCCTCCAAGCCGTCCTTAGGGTGACGGTGTAGTGTTTAGAAGCAGTAGAGACTCAATGGAAGCATAAAATCTTTCCTAATTCTTCCCTCTGAAAACTTCATTTTTCATATTTAAAAATCTTTTTACAGAAGAGTCTGGTTGATTGTCAAAGATTAAAAGCAGTTCAGGATGGAAACAGTGGATGTTCTGTGTCCGGTCTCGTTCAGAGGTCGGGTTCACTCCCTCTCTCCCTCCAGCTGGTTTACTTCGTGGTCGGGAACCTGAGCACCCAGTCTTACCCGCGGTCCGCCGACCTGCCGCCGTTCGTCCGGGAGAACCTCGGGGCGGGCGGCGTCTCCAACAGCGACCGCATCATCATCAGTTACCAGGTGAAGACCCGGCTGCTGGACAAGGTCTATATCACAGAACACAAAGACGCTGCTGCTGGACGGTTCCGATCCGACGGAACTCATGAGGTCAGCTCGCAACTGATCCGACTTCTGCAGAACCCGCAGCTGGACCTCAGCTCCCTCCTCACTCAGATGGGTTACTATGACGACATAGTGATGCTCCAGGACGCGCAGAACCCTTCAGTCCAGATGATGCTGAGCATGATGCAGAACGATCCGACCGAGTTCTTCTCCCAGGCCTTCAATCGCCAGCTGGACCTGGACCAGTTCTGCTCCAGCACTGACCCAGATGGCAGCGGGAGCCTGGTGACTTACACCACCCTGCAGAAGAAGAAGAAGAAGCAGAAGCAGAAGCAAAGCAGCAAGAAACCGAAACCTCGGAGGGAACTTTCCCTGCGCTCCAGCTGGTCGGATCCATACCGAGGTAAACACTCAACCTGTTTTCACATTTTAGAGAGATTTACAGAAACAGAGCAAAGGTCACCAGTGGAGGCGCCGCTAACCACAAAGCTAGCTGCGCTAAACAAAAACCAGCTGCGCTAATCAAAAAGCTAGCTGCGCTAGCCAAAAAGCCAAATGCGCTAACCAAAAAGATAGCTGAGCTAACCAAAAAGCTAGCTGTGCTGACCAAAAAGCCAGCTGAGCTAACCAAAAAGCTAGCTGTGCTAACCAAAAAGCTATATGCGGTAACCAAAAAGCTAGCTGCACTAACCAAAAATCCAGCTGAGCTAACAAAAAAGCTAGCTGCGCTAACAAAAAGCTAGCTGCGCTAACCAAAAAGCTAGCTGTGCTAACCAAAAAGCTAGCTGCGCTAACCAAAAAGCTAGCTGCGCTAACCAAAAGCTACGAGTCATTAATACTCGTTCTGCTAACATTGAAGTACTATTTCAACATATTTGGTAAAGATTTCACCAACTTGATATTTAGCATAAGCTAGTGCTAAAGTGCTACAACAACATAATATTTAGCAGAAACTAACACTAACGCAATGAATTCATGCTTACATCCACTATGACACATGTAGTACAACTAATAGCATATTTAATGTTCTTGGTAAAGAATAAATGTCATTTGCTGCACTGCATTATGGGTAGAGGATGTTAGCTCTGCTATTAGCGCATTAGCAGATTAGTGGAAGTTTGCCCACCAATACATGGACAGATCAATGAATGCAGTGGTTGCTACTGCTAACTAAAACATTAGTTGTGCTAACGCTAAAGTGCTAACGCTAAAGTGCTACACCAATGCAGTATGATAGCTGATGCTAAAGCACTGAATCCAATTGATAAGGAGTAGGAAGAAGCAAACACTTATTTAATCCTTTACTTTAGAGAATGTAAGGACAGTGATTCAGATACATTTTGTTCTTGTTTTTTCATTTTTTGAACCACAAGCAGCTAATTTATGAAGCTTTATTAATTTGATTAACTTTAATTGTATGAATGTGACAATAAAACAGCAAAGTGAATATATTTCTGAAGCTAAGCGCAGATTTGACTTTTTCTGATTGTCTTTCTGCAGATTATTATGAAGATTACTGGAGCAGGTCCAGTTATGGATATGAATCTGGTTATGGATCCAGTTATGGATCTGGAGGCAGCCATGGTAAAGGCAGCGAAGGCGGATTTTCCTGGTTCCTGAAACTCATCCTGAAAGCCGGAGCGCTCTACCTGGCAGCCAGATGTTTGTTCTGGTTCGTCAGGAACATCTGGAGCTCTAATTGGGATGACAAGCTCCTCCAGCAGATTCCAGACTGGACTTCTCCGTATCCCAGTTATCCACGAACTCACATAATGCTGGACTATGTTTACTAGACCTGTCAGGACTTTGACTAGGACGAATTCTGAGTTCCTGCTTCAAATGATGCTGGTTGAAGACTCAAGATGAGGATTTTAATGATTCTAAAGTGATTTTATGTTTTTTTCATAAATATAATTTTTTTCTATCTTGTTTCAAAGCCATTATTGCTGATTTCTTTCTTAAAGTTGATGAAAACATTTAATTTAAGATTATAATACTACATTAGACCAATAATGAGAAAAAATGTGGATTTTGTGAAAAATGTTAACAAATGAGCTTCATCTGAACATATTTTCTGATTTATTGATTATGACTGTATATTCCAACAGGAGAAAATTGTATGGAAGGAAAAACGTAGATAAATAGTGTGATTGAATCTGAGTGCAAATCTATAGAGGGTGTAAAACACCGGCAGCTCCTCCTCCCTGAGGATTCTCGTCTGGGTGAAGCAGAAAAACTTTCCTTCAGCACAGAAATCACAAAACATGTCTAATTTCTCTCTGGGCCTTTGAACCGGTCTGTTCAGCCAAAATGTTAATGTGGTGGTAAACACTTTTATTTTTATGTTTTGTTGGTGAAATGTTGACATTTTCATTCAGATTCAAACAGAATCAAATATGTTTTAGGCTCCTAAACGATTGACAGGTTTGTGATTCATCACCACAGAGATCAGGTCGCACAGCAGGAGCTTTTTATGCTCCTTCATCACATCCAATTATTCTGCTGCGTCTGATTTATTCAGTGATAATTCAGACTGGCTGAAAGTGTTTAACCACCAGGGGGAGCTCTTGCGCTACTGCCATGTTTGGTTTCATCTGCTCTGATCGATGATCAATTGGTTTGTGTTTGAATTCTGATTTTTCTTGGTTTATTACCATTGAGGATTTTCCAGACTTGTCTTACCATAATCCCTTTATCTGACTTATTATTGTTGTTAAGGTCTTGCCATACCCTTTTCACACCTTAATGTTTTTGAATTGTTTTAGTTTCTTTTATTTGCAGATCTGGTGTTTGTAGTTCCTCCTCTGGGTTCATGGATTCTTTCATGTTCTCTCTACCAGCCTGAACAACCAGATCAACGTTCCTTCAGAACCTTTCACGCTTAAAGCTCTTCTTTTGTTTTGGACATCACATAAGAACAAAAGTTTTGTCCAGAAAATGCATCTAGAAAACTCTGGAAGAACTCAGAATGAATCGCTGCTCGGCTGTTCTTCGTCACTCTGACTGTCCTCACCTTTCTCTGCTGCTCTTCTCTCTCATGGCTCAACACTCTGCTTGCTGTTATTTGTTTTTATTTCTGTATTGAATATGAACATCCAGATCTTCAGAAAACCGAAACTGCTTTGTAAAGTTTTGCCAGCAGATCCAACATGTTTCTGTCTCATCTCTTTGTTTACCTGCAGAAGGTTCTGGAGGATTTATCAGAGGCTGAAGTTCTGCTCCCATCATTTGTTTCTTTGTTTGGGAAATTTTCCTGCAGTGTGACTCTATATTTATTTCCCATTGTTAATATTTTCTGTTCTGCTCTGCAGGCAGAAAACTCGACGCTGAGCCTCCAGTTCAGCCAAGCCATGGTGCGTTCAGGGACTGTCAGTAAACTATATAACCTCTCTGGTCATGAAATACAGATAAATCTTTGGTTCTCGCTGTTGTGCTCGCTGTTTGTCCTCCACGATGGGATGCAGGTACATCTTTAACCTCATTGTGTTGTTCATCCTTTCTCTTCTTTCTTTGCTGCAGAAAGGTGTTAAATGTGTGGTTCAGGGGCCATTTGCAGCACTAGAAAAATATCTGTGGCCTCCAGCCAAACTCCAGCAGCGGTCCAAACGTGGCTCTCCAGATAAGAAACTGATCCAGATGAAAATGTTTTACAGTGTTCACTGAGAGAGCTGGCTGGTCTCCTAATGGTCTGTTCATATCCCCAAATTATTTCAAATTACTTCAGATTCACACAATAAAACAAGAGGAATCAATTTGTTAGGAAGGCAGCTTCTCTTGGAAACTTCTTCTAATTTCTGAAGTTTCCAGTTTGGCTGATAAAAACATGTTTGGATCTTTTTGTCCTTCAGGAATGTCGTAGATGCCATCTGCTCGTTCTGTAAGGTCTGTAAGCGAAGGGAATTTATGGCGTTTTCATCCTATCAGATGATAGAAGACAAGAAACCGGCTGCATGTTTTCAGTTCATGTTTGGACCTGTGAGATCAGACTCACAAACAGCAGCGACGTCTCTGCAGGACTCACCTGTCAGGTTTCGTCCTCTGATGTTTTAGACTCAGCAGGTCCAATCCGAGTCCACCGCAGGTCCAATCCGAGTCCACCACAGGTCCAACAGTCCACCTGGGCTCTGGACTCACCTGGGCTGTGGACTCACCTGGGCTCTGGACTCACCTGGGCTGTGGACTCACCTGGGCTGTGGACTCACCTGGGCTGTGGACTCACCTGGGCTCTGGACTCACNTGGACTCACCTGGGCTCTGGACTCACCTGGGCTCTGGACTCACCTGGGCTGTGGACTCACCTGGGCTCTGGACTCACCTGGGCTGTTAGGCCGGTCCAGGTGTTGGTGGGAGGAGTTTCACCGAGACCAGAACCGCTGTGGAGCTCAAAGCCTTCAGAACCAAGAAGACTCAGCAGAGACTGGCAGCTTCAGCAGGTAATCAATAGAAAACTTTTGACATGATAATAAACTTGGCGCTCCGTTTCTGATCGAACTGTAACTCAGTTTATAAAACAACTGAAACTGAACTGATTATATTTTTCTGTTTTTCTACACAAAAATCCCTTTTGTGAGTCTGAGCTGTAAAATGAACTGAGATGAACTAAACAGTAATTATGTTGGTATTTATGTTTTTCTGTTTTTAGGGTCCAGAGACAGTTTGGTTGATTTACTCTGAAAAGATTCACCTTCTGCTTTATTGTCGTCGCTGTTGTTGGACGTCTAAGACAAGACCAGGCAAGTTTGCACAGTTCTAGTCAGTCGGGTTAATTCTGACTATTTTCCAGAAGAATAAAGACTAAAAGGTAAAGAATATTACAATACAGACAACAATGCATTGAAATATTAGTGCTTTTTGGAAGCTTTGATGAGAATTACTTGGTCTGTTTGCTTTAGACTCTCAGTCACACAGAAACTGCATCTTTTCCAGAAATGTTTCCATCCATAGAGAAATACTTCTTGGAATAAAAACTCCATCAGCTGAACAAAAGAACCAGAAAGACAAACAGCAAACTGGAGACTCTAGTTTGGAGTCGAGAGGAATTCAAACTTCTTCTCTGCATCACATCGGATTATAAAACGATAAGACAAATGATTTGTTCCTGTTGGGTGTGAAGCGCTTGGCTGCAGATCAGCTTAGAGGCTGAGATAAAAACTTCAGCGTTTTCACAAACAGATGGTTCAAAACTTTCCACTTTAGAATAAAACAGTCCCATCCAGAGCGAACATTAGAGACCAGCAGCAATATGTTGGATTAGCGACAGTCTCGGTTTGGTTGCTCTCTGTTCTCACTCAGAGGAAGGAGCAACAATCATTCAACATGTTTCATCGATAAAAACACAGACAGGAGGAATCAGGTTTTGTCCGTCACCAACATGTCTCTGCTTTGTTTCATCTTATCTTGCTGCTGATGGATCAGCAGCAAGATAAGATTGCTGCAAGATAAGATTGCTGCTGATCCATCATGTGTTGTCTCAGCGACCGGGTCATTCTGTGTTTGGTTATCATAGCAACACCATCCATAAAACTGCGTTGATGGATTAAAGTGACCTGATGATGGGCTGACGGGCTTCATGCTGACATGATGATGATAGATATTTAGTTTCATGATGAGTTTATTCTGGTGGTGCCGCTCAGCCCGGCTGATCCAGCCCAGAGGCTGCACAGAACCAAGCCAATGGCTGCACGGTACCGGCCCAGTAGCTGCATGGTACCGGCCCAACGGGTGCATGGTACCGGCCCAGTGGCTACATGGTACCGGCCCAGTGGCTACATGGTACCGGCCCAGTGGCTACATGGTACCGGCCCAGTAGCTGCACGGTACCAGCCCAACGGGTGCATGGTACCGGCCCAATGGGTGCATGGTACCGGCCCAGTAGCTGCATGGTACCGGCCCAATGGCTGCATGGTACCGGCCCAGTAGCTGCACGGTACCGGCCCAGTAGCTGCATGGTACCGGCCCAACGGGTGCATGGTACCGGCCCAGTAGCTGCATGGTACCGGCCCNCATGGTACCGGCCCATCGTTCAGCACCTCCTGGGCTGGAGTACCCAGCATGCTCAGTTGAGCTGAAACGTGACATCAGGGCTCCGCTGGTTCCTGATTGGCCAGAAGATGCCATCACTGGTTTGGACTCATTTCTAAAATCAGCGACTGGCTGCATTAAAGCTTTAAGAAAAGCTGTGGATGTTTTTGTGCTTTTTGGACCGACCCGCATGGATCTGGGCTGCACCGTGATGGAAAACAAACATTATAGAGTTTATTAGAGTCCAGCCAGGCTGACACTAAACGGCCTTTAGCTCCGACAGCGTTCCAGGAGGAACGGTCACCAAAACGCTCCTTCACTGCCTGTCGGTTTGTTCTCTGCTCTGAATCGTCAGTGATGTCGTCTCACCCACATATTTTTATTTACTAATACCTTCTAAAGCCTCTGGATGCTGAACTCATGAGTCTGTCCTTCCAGGTTGGAGACATGGCCTCAGATCACAGGCAGGTGGCCGCCCTGGGTCGGCCGTTCGCTCTGGGAATGCTGTACGATGCTCGACAGGATGAGCTCATCCCAGGTCAGAAGATTAAATATTTATGACCGACACCCTGAATGTGAGGAGGAACATTAAAACATCTGCAGGTCTATGTAAAGTCTTCTGGAATAAACTGGTTTTTGTCTGTCTGGTTTAACCAACGTTACAGTGGAACATTATAACGGATATTTTCCACGCAGTCCATCCTATTCCTATGTCCCATGATGCTTTGCATGGCCCATGACAATGATTCCTTGTGCTTATAGTAGATCTGCATTCATACATAGGAACATCCAGGCCTCAAGATGTCCTGCAGCTTTTAAAAGTCTCTCTGCTTCAACACACTGGCTCCATGTGTAGCTCATTAGCAGAGCTGAGCTGCATGAGAAACATCCACTGTTTCATTGGAGACACATCTGAACACTGCAGGACTCTGGCCCGTACGCTCGCAGGTAGCAGCTGCTTTGTCTGTTAAGACCAGAAAAGATATAAAAATGTTCTTTTTTAAATTCTTGATCACTCTGACTACATCTGCATGACAACAACCCAGAGTTTGCAGGACGGAGACCAGCGGTGGGGAATCCTCGAGGGCTGGAGTCTCCGAGAGTCTCAACATGCTTCAGTCCAATAGTTTAACCGCCTCCTAAGTGCAGTCAGGTCCAGAGTCCTGCTGATGACCTCACTGTGTTGAACTAGAGACACATCTATAGTTTGCAGGACATCAGGCCTCCAGGCCTGGAGTTGCCCACACCGATGTAGACGGACATCTGATCAGCGAAACCTGATTCTGTCATAAAATAAAAATAAACTATATTTGACTGGCAACTTATTTGGTTCTGATAAGCTGAGCATCTGAGGGATTTCATTCTGGAATCATCAATGTGTTGCTTTATCTTTATTTTTATGGTTAATTTGTTCTGGAAATCCCATTTTTTCAAATCAAAACGTCGTTGATCCTCTTGTTTCAATGTTCAGGAACCTTTGAGTGAAACAATTGTCAATGATGCATAAACAACATGAACTTCTGGTGAAAATCAACAGATATTCATTTATTTACAGATTTCACTTTGTGGGACAGAGAAACGATTAAAAAGGTATCGGTAAGAACGGTCCAGCGCAGCAGCATTTATGACTCTTCGGCCTCAGACTCCATTGAAACCGAAGCGTCTCTGCTGAGCGCCGACCCGTCGCTCATTCTCAGCGTTCGCAGCGGTCTGGTTGAAGCTGGAGGATCTGCCAGCTATCTGAACGATCACAAGCAGTTCAAGAACCAGAGCAGAGTCGTCCTTCAGTACAAAGCAACAGCGGCTTATGAACGACTGGATCTGAATCACTCAGAAGCCAAAAAGCTGCAAGTTAGAGACGTCATTAAGAACAGCAGAGCTACGCATGTGGTCACCGGCGTCCTTCACGGGGCCCACGCTTTCTTTGTGTTTGACAGCCAGAGGTTAGACAGCAGCAGCCTGCACAGCATGGAGACAGGCATGCACAGCTTAGTGCAGAGGATCCCAAAACTGGATCCTGAAGGAAACGCAGTCAGAAATCTGAGAGAAGAAGAAAAAAACATCATTGAGAAGTTCACCTGTAAATTTTATGGAGATTTCATTCTGGACAGGAACCCTGCAACCTTTGAGGAGGCAGCAGACGCCTGCAGGAAACTCCCAGGGCTTCTGGGAGACGATGGAGAGAAATCAGTTCCAGTTAAAGTTTGGCTGACTCCTCTGAAGACCCTGGATTCATCTGCAGCTCAGCTGAAGGAAGACCTTTCTGTCGGCCTGATCAGAAAGGCCGATAACGTTCTGAGAGGAGTCAGAGAAATACAGACGAGATGCAACGAGGCCGTGGAAAAGGAAGCGGTGAAAACCTTCCCACAGATTCGCACAAAGCTGAAGAGTTTCCAACATCTCTGTGAAAATTACCTGGAAACAGGAGGAAGTTCCTCTGATCCGGGAAGGTAAAGAAGAAGAAGAATCGTTAGAAAACTTCCTTGATGAGCAGGAGAAGACTCCGTTCAGCCGGAAAAACTTAGACATGTGGCTGGATTATTTAGACAGAGAAATCAACGTCATCACATCCTGCTTAGACATCATGAAGGGGATCAGGGTCATCCCAGACGAGTCAGACCTGGACAGACACGTTCTGGGTGCAGAAGACGTCCTGTGCTTCGTCTTCACCTCCATTCAGACTCGTGACGCCTACATGGAGCAGATGGACGGTTTCTTCAATGAAACTCCAGCCAATGTGGCTCCACCAGCGAGAGACCAGTGGTTCTTCTCAGACGAGGTCTTAGGAGACATGAAGCAGAAAGCCAACATGATCTCAGAAACGGCTAAAGGCCTGAAGAGCAGCAGCGGCTTTAGTTTCCTCATCGCCGCTCTGCCGAACGAGGAGTTCAGAGGAGCGACCGTCCACCATTACAGGAAAGGTGTGAAGAAAACCCAAGACTTCTCCAGACCTCCCATTCATCAAGTGAGAAACGTGACGGAGAAACAGAACCTGGTGTGGTGTAAGTACAGACTATTTCATCTCCACTTCTCTTAAGCCAACAGTTACATGAAGAAAGTTGTTGATCAGATGTGTTTTACCAGATGCAATTAGTTTATTAAGTCCAATAATGACGAAGTGAAGAGACACCTTATAGAATTTATTCATGACCGAAATAAAATCTGTTGATTTGACCATTGAAGTATGTAAACTTCTGGTTTCAATTGTAATCGAAAATGAAGGAAAACATTTTTTATTTCCCAGCAGTTTAAAGGATTTTCATCAAACTGCTGGTTCCTGCGCACAGATGAGCCAAAAGGCTTCAGATAAACTGCTCTGTTTTATCCAACAGATTCCTGTGATCTGGCTTTGGACCCAGAAACGGCGAATGGGAACCTCATTCTGTCTGCAGGAGACAAAAAGGCGACGTGTGGATCCAGGCAGACGTACCCTGCCACAGAGAAGCGCTTTGATTCGTACCCGCAGGCTCTCTGCAGCCAGGGCCTGAGCGGCCGCCACTACTTTGAGGTGGTGTGGAGCAGCGAGGTTTCTAAAGAGCTTGGTATCGGTCTCGCATATGAAAGCATTCCCAGGAAAGGAAGCGGCAGGAACACTGGGTTTGGATATAATGATGTCTCCTGGTATTTTGGCGTTAATGGCGGCGGTCTGCGTGCGTGGCACAGGCGCAGTAAGACCTGGTCCTCTGCTCTCCCTGCTGGATGCATCAGAGTCGGGGTTTACTTGGACTGGGCCGCTGGGACGCTGTCCTTCTACCAGGTGTCCTCCAACACTCTGACCCATCTCTACACCTTTGAGAACCGATTCTCTGCTCCTCTTTACCCGGGTTTCTACATCTGGGACAAAAATAGCTATGTTACATTCAGCTCAGTTTAAAGGAAACAAATCAGATGAAATCCACTTTTCAGCTCTTACATTTATTTTGTAAATATTAAATTTAGTCTCTGTCTGTAATACCTTCACTTTCTGTTTGGGTCATATTTTCCAGTCGGTTCTGTTTTCTCTGTTCTGTGTTTCAACCATAAGCCCCAATATCTGCTGTGGAAATATTATAGACTGAACAGTTTCACAAATCCACCATTTTATTTCTCACTGTGATTTGATGCTCCAGCTTTAAAGATGCCAAAGTGGAAAAGTGAACAGCGTTGAGCTGTTGGTGTAATAAACTACATATTTCATTACATCATCCTCAGCACAAAATGTCCTTTTATATTTTGCTTTTTTGTAAATGTTCTGTCCTTTGTTTGCTTGAATCACGTCAGTGACGAGAACTTTAGCAAAATCCTCCCAGAAGCAAGAAGGATTTGATGTCAGAGTTCATATGATTGGAGATCCTTCTGTCTGGATTCACAAACTTTACCAGATGAATTTATTCACCTGGTAAATGAATTTATTCACCTGATAAATGAATTTATTCACCTGGTAAATGAATTTATTCACCTGATAAATGAATTTATTCACCTG
>CAEGAA010004025.1:0-23913 GCA_903067105.1 Poeciliopsis infans
TCGGGTCCTCTACCAGAGGCCTGGGAGCTTGAAGGTCCTGCGCAGTATCTTGGCTGTGCCAAGGACTGCACATTTCTGGACTGAGATGTCTGATGTTGTTCCTGGGATCTGTTGTAGCCACTGCTCCAGTTTGGGGCTTACTGCCCCGAGGGCCCCGATGACCACAGGCATATATATATACACAGTATATGCTGCCACCCCTGAAAAATCCTTGCCCGCCACTTGCCATCCCATAGATATTTTTCTAGATCCGCCCCTGTCCATTGGCTAGACTACCAGCACATTAAGACACAGAGGAAGACATACAAACGTTATCAAGCTGAAGCACAGACACAGCTGGGCAGTATGTGAGATTTAAACACGCTCACGGAAAATAATTCTTTATCACTGCCCTCCACCCTCAACGCACCCCTCTAACAGCGCGACAATAGTTTATAGTTGCAATTTGCATTGAGCCAAGACAAGCAGAGCAAGCGCTGTGGCTTTTAAACTTGTTGAAGTATTCGCCAAAGAAAAAAACGAGTCCTCACAAGGGCGACACAGATGAACCTGCTCTGCAAGAACACCTTCCAAATCGTCCAGCTTGAGTGGAAGGTGGCGTGAGTGATCTGCGCCAAGTTGAACCTCAGTTTCTACTTCTCATTGTGTGCCTACATGTCGTTACCCTGCAGGAAGCGCCTGTAATGGTGACACTGACACAATAGTAATGGTTTCCTTCAAAAGAGAAAAACATTCATGACAAATTGCTAAATCACAGGGAAACAGAAGGATGTAAAGTGTTAAGTTCATCTAAAGAGACAGAAAAAAGCTGAACATACACAGCATTGAAAAGTATTCACACATTCATTATTTTTTATGACGCGCCAAATTACATAATTTTGAGGTGAAAGAAACAGAATACACTTTTAACTGTACAAATACAGCTCTAAAACCTGTGTCATGCTTTTCTATTGAGGCTGTCTCAGCCAATACGTTTCACAGCCATCTTTCATTTTAACCTCAAGCTTCATCACATTAAATAAGAAAATCTCTGAAAATCTATTTTCAAACCTGGCCACAGACTTTTTAAGTGAATAAATTTTTTTCAGTTTTTGTAACTCTATTTAGGTTTACACAATTCAAAACAGAACATTATGAGAGACAGGTGATTAAATAAACATAAAAGCCTTTCTATAACCTGTGTACTTTAAAGACACAGGTATACTTTAACCATGCTCTGGGTGAAAAGATCAATTTCCATTTGTGAAGATTCAGTTATTTTTTTCCATCAGTTATAGTTGATACATTGCCTGCATCAGTGTAGTTCTCTAAGAGGCCAAAGCTGAACTCTAGAATCTAGACAAAATGTCAATTATTATTAATAATAATAATAATAATAATAATAATAATAATCAAGATGTGTGAACACTTTTATAAGGCTTAACTGAATTACTTTTTTGTAAAAAAAAATAATCTTCCATGAGTAGTTGTTGCTGAAACATCACCACTGGTCCTGGGGCACTGTAGTTTTCACAACTACTTGGACTTTTTTTTTTTTAAAGCACTTGCTGTATAAACAACTAAGTGTCACAGTGAAATTTGCTGACTGGTCCACAGGAGCCTGTTCCTCCTCTGAATGGCTCTCCATGCTGAGTAGCCAGATGAGCCTCCTGAATCTGCAGAAAACTGCTGTCAAAGCTCTCATTAATAATTTCCACTGCAGACTTCATAATTCTCCAATGCACACCATATATATCTCAGCTCAGAGTGTTGAAGAGGGGGGAGTGCAGAAAAAAAAAAAAAAAAAACTAGCAAAAGAATCTTTTAGAATTAAATTTAGTTCATATGGCTGAGTTTTATGTATGTTGTCTGCTTTTTGGACTTGTGGAACTTGTCAAAACCAAAGTGAAATGCTGACTTTCACAATGTAACATCAATCTGATTTTGTTGTGCACACAGTGAGGTGTGCTGGGAGCTTTCTGGTTGTTTCTGGCAGCAGTGTGCAGGAACTGGCTCGGTGGCGACAGCCCAGAGCCCTGGGAGTCCTGCAATCAGCCATTTGTGGGAATCAAGCACCTCAGCTTGGGCTGCTCCTCTCTGCGCTGCACCTGTTAACAAACCCACTGCCTTGACTTGTCTGTGCCCCGTAGCAGTCAGGGAGCTGGGCAGAGAACAGCTTTTCATTTTCTATGACTGTTTATTGGGAGCTTAGTATCAGTCTGCAGCTGGGCTGGGAAATTATTAAGAGGAAAAAGTTATGCTGTTGCTAAATTAACAACAGTTGCCATTTTATCCCATGAGTCAGATTTATATATGTGTTAAGATTGCGCGTACTCTCACAGGAGTGTTAATAATACCTCATGTCAACCTGCTTTGCCATGCAAATGAGAGCACAGGGTGTGAGTTATTAGACCCAATGAAGGTAGTTTTATCTCCTTCCTAATAACTTAACACCTAATCCTAATTGTGATTTAAAGGGCCAGTGTTATGTGTTTTCTATGCAAATAGTGCAATTTTAAAGCACTAAAATTGCACTAGATCCACCCGGTGATTGGTTGTTTCCATGGGGACGTAACTCCCCAGCAGAACACAACTCCCCTCTGGAACAGGCAGTTAGTTCTCCACCAAAACAGGAACATTTGTCAATCTAGATAGACTGTCAGGAAAATATTTCGTGTCTTTAGTGAATCGCTATGAAAATACAGATGTTGTGCTCTGAACTGGCTCTGGAGCCAACCAGTTGTTGGCTACCACTATGAAAGTTTTCTGGTTACGCCACTGCCTGAGTCAAGTTCAAGTCAAAGTCATTGTTCTTCTTTTTAATTATGGTCTTAGAAATTTTCGCTTTGCTTTTACATAAACTTGACTTTGAGAAAATCTAAGACCAAACTAGGAGTACTCCGTTATGTGTCCTCCCCACCTGACGGCGTACCCAGAAGTCACCACTGATCATCAACCAGAGACAAGTCTGGACTTTGACTGGGCCATCATAACTTGTAAATATGCTATGATCTCGACTCATTACTTGAGCTTTGGTTGCGTGTTCAGGGTCGCTGACCTGCTGGAAGGTGAACCTGAGCCCAGGTTGGCAGCTTCTGCAGCCTCTAACAAGTTTTCCTTCACAGATCATCCTGTGTTCAGCCTTTGCAGTTCCTGGTGAAGGAACAGAATCCCCACAGCATGAAGCTGCTGCCAACATGTTTCACTATTTACTAATTGAGTGAAGTCTAAATTTTCGCACTGAATGTTATCTGGGGATATCAGCCTAAAACACCTTACAGCATTTTAAATGATCTATTTTATACTTTCTTCTCTACAGTTTTATGCCTGGTTGTTTGTGTATGATATTAAATTCTATTAAAAAACAAAGAAAGACATCTGCAAACTGTTCCATTACAAAATGTAACAAAATTCAATGGGATGAACACTTTTTCAAATAATTGTAAGCAAAAACATGAAGAGAAGCATCTGATAGGGCAGATTTTGCTCATTGCTCTTGTGCAGATGCAGCTTTTTTTTTTTTTCATAAACTGGATCTTATACAACAAGAGTGCACTTTACCTGAGTGTTCTTATTTACTGATTAATTGAAAATCATTTTTTGAGTCAGAGAAAACAGCTTGAGACTCAGGGTACTTCAAGTCTTCAGTGTTTATTAAATGTCGATTGTACTTGACACAAGATGGAAAGATTGCACAAACTGATTAAAATCTGTTTAGAAATGTTCTTTGGCCTAAAAGCTCCATTATACACTCTGTATCCACTTTATTAGGTGCACCTGATCACTCGCAAAGAGTGAATCAACTAATCGCATTGCAGCAATGCGTCTGAGCACAGGAGAGACAACTTGTGCAAGTTCAACAGAAATATCTGAATGGGACTTTAGTGACTTTAAACATGTTGTGTTTGTTAGAACCAGAGTGGTCAGTCTTCACAAACTGCTGACCTACTTGGATTTACTGGTACATACACAACCATTTTTGGAGAAAATTTTGAAAAGAGAAAGTATTCAGTCGGCAAAAATCAAATCTGCAGCACGTAATTAAAAAAAGTTAGGCTTTTTAGCTATTTTTAATTCAATATGTGACAGCTTTCAGTTTCAGTTTCAGCAAATATGTTTTTTACCATATTTGCTGAAACTGTCTCCAAGTCCTGACAGTACAGTATGAGACAGATAATTGAGCTCCTGTTCCTCCTCCTTGTGGTCCTACTGCCAAGTGCAGAAATACACTGCTGCTGGTACAAAGCAACCAATCAGACCCAGGGGGAGGGTCTTACAGTGTCATTCTCATGTACGCACCGTCGTGTTTGCTATATATTTCTCATATTTTTTCTTCTATTTGTAGACTCTAGAAGGGGATTCATAATGAAAGAATATAAGAAGATTGCTTGCAAATTTTCAAAAGTACAAACACAAAATGGATTACAAAAAAAAAAAATCACAAAAACAATTTATCAACTGTCAGAGACTCGGGGAACTGACTGCAAAATTAACACTACTTCTGCCTTCTGATGTCCGTTTTAGACAGGAGCATTTTATAGATTAACTCAATTAAACCGTCACTGGTGGTCTGCATGCAGATCTAAATACATCTGAATCAGATCATTCCTTCCAACTGCTTATTCTACTGCCCAGTCATTACTGCCATTTAATGTGCAACCCCGTATTTCAGTCTGGTTGAACTGCAGGAACCTATATTGCTTTCCTCATCTCATATACAGCCACATTACACCCCCTGCAGCTACAATTACAGCAATGAGTTCCTAACAGCTTTCCATAAACACTCCATCTGGTCATAAACCATGCTAGCTGCTGTTTGCACGAATCTGTCCTTGTTCTCGCTCATCATTATATGAACCTTTCGTGTAAAACTAAACAGCCTCAGTTCACTAGGAGAACACAGTTTAACTTGAGTCCCTTTTCGCCTCTCATCTGGAATGTAATTAGCACAACAGCAAGAAGCTTAGCACTGCCCCCTGCTCTCAGCCCCCGCCGAGGTAACCATGAGGAAGCCTCAAATCCCCACAGCCTGACAGGATTATCTGAGAGGGAAGGGAACCCATGTCACACACACACATTTACATTCGCAGTGCAGACCTCTTCTTCTGCTGCCTTAATATCCATGTCCTTCAGTCGCTGTGCCATTCCACTATTTGTCTAATTGGATTAGATCAAAATGATCTTTTTTTTTTTTTTTTTTGCCCACTGCCTGGGTGGACATAATAAGGATCAATAACTCGGGAGTCTTGAAAAAAGCAAGTGATAATCTATTAGAAACACCTCAGCCTGGTCCAGTTTGATGGGTTCTGTTCAACGGGAGAGTGTTACCCTGAGCTAATGAAAAAAAAAACTACCAGCTCACGAGGAAATTTCTCTACAGTTCAAAGGATTCTACAAAATCTGACACCTCCAAATCCTGTGCCATCGTCTTTTCTCCAGCCACTATTTTATTCACATGGCTTGAAAACGGCGATGTGGCTAACATAGGGCTAAGTGTTTCGAAAGGCTGGACTGCTGCATGATGAAGAGGACGCCACAAGCTTGCGAGCGAGACGGAAGGATTATTAAGAGTACGGCTGAAACGATTGGTCATGATGAATCAATAATTGAAGTAATTATCAACTAAATTAGTAATTCATATACAGACTCAATAAATGATAATTTGCTGAAAAACAGCATAAGGCAGTAATTAAGCCAAAACTATATAAAATATGTATACATTTTGAATTTAATTTATTACAATATGTTTCACACAAAACACTTCCAGTAACAGTTTTACTTTCACCCGGTTCAAATTCACAAATAGAATGTTTCATTATTGCATTTTAGGCAAAAAAAATAATCTTATTTAAAAATAATTGAATTATTTGTTTATTTTCACCTTGGAATTCATTTCCAGTATTATATTCAGAAAGGCTGAAGTGGTTAAATGAAAATTCTGTAGGACGTGATAATTTTTCTATCCAATTAATCATCGGAATAATCTAGTGCTAAAATAGTTTAGTTGCATCCCTAATTGAGAAAAACAATGGAAGAAAGACATGCAGAAATGCACAAAAACCATTTTATAGTTACTTGATTATGCCATAAAATGGCACTATTTGCTTGAAAATACATAACACTGCCCCTTTAAAAGATTTCTTACTTAGTTGAACTTCAACCCAGTTTTATGTTGTCGAGTTCCCAAGAGAAAAAAATGGACCAAATGAAGCTCGCAACAGTTTTCTGACACACCCTCTTGCCCAATTTCTTTCCCCTGCTTTGGTTTTACTAATTCTCTTCTTTGCCCATTGTTTCCTTGGCGCCACCTCTTAGTTAGGAGCTAATCATCACACATTTACACTCAAGAAAAGTTTGTGTAGTCTCAGAAACGTGGCCTACCTCCGGGTGACCGGGAGGACTGTACAGACCCTCATGGTGTGGTACAGATGGCCAAACGTACGTGACACGGGTTTGGAAGAGCACCGACTGTCCGGTGGACCATATTCTTATGAAAGCAACGAGGGAATTCAAGATGTGGATTTGCATTTTGGCCTGGTTTTTGTTAAATGAATAATTAAAAGTGTCATGTACAGAATAGTTGTTCATCTGAGTCCATATTTCAACCCAATTCAAGTCTTACATGGACCAGATGTTTTATTTTATTTTTATTATGTCCTGGTTTAAAAAACCTGAGAGCCGAAGGAGCGTGTGGTTTCTTTTAAATAATATGCTCACTGGGGAGGTATATGATTAGGAGCAGCTTAATAATTCAGGGCCCTGCCCTGCCGCCATCTCCAACAATATGACCCAAATGAAATTGACTGAAAAAAAGAGGCTTCATAGACAGACGTCTGCTAAATTATTTTTCTCAGTTCAATAATGTCTAAATTTGAAACAGGAGTAAGACTTATCTTTTCAAGCTCAGAAGATTTTGATACATCATCGAAAATAGTCAACAGACATTCACAAAGATTCTAGTAAGAAATCCAATTTTAAGTTCAGATGTTTCATCTTTTCCTACAGCTTGCCAAAGTCAAGCTGTGAATGAATCAGTTTGTTTCTGTTCTCAGTTCATGTTTTCAGCAGCACTGACAAGTTTCTGACCTGTGGATAATCCATACCCACATACCCAATAAGTACTTCCTACTACTCTCCACAGCACCAGTTCAACGAGAATCCTCATCAATCCATCTAGCAGAACAGTAAGCAATAGAGATGTCCGTTAAAACTTAGTGTCATTAATCTGCAGACCTTCAACCCAACACCCTTTGGGTGCTAAAAAACCCCCAACTGCTAGCACCTTTAATTGGGGGTCTCAAACCTCAACTGTCTGAGACCCCCAATAAAAATGCTAACCAATTTTCCATTTTAACACCACAGACTATAACCCAATATGCATTAATACCCACAGTTTTTAGCACTGCAGCAGAAGTAATTTGGTAAAAAGTAGCCTCCGGTTCAAGGCTTGGCTTCATGCCGAGGGTCCAAATCCATGGCGATTGAGAAACAGTTGCTTCCTGGATGCATGGACTCTGTTGAAGGTGTAATGACTGGATTTGATTTATGTAATCAGACAGCAAAATCGAGACAGAGGCTACACTATATTGTGTGCCATATTTGGTTACTCTTAACTCACAATTGATCTTGAGAGTTTTTGCAAGATTTCCTGACATTTGATATGTGTGGGGTCTCTCAGGCTTTGAAAATCAACCAACAATTTTAAAAGCTAAGTATATGGACTTTCTGACTGATCACTTTCTTTCATGGTTCAATAAGAAAAGCGGTACCATCCATAACAAAATCATCTTCATGCATGACAATGCACCATCTTATGCTGCAAGGAATACCACTGTGTTATTGATAAATTTGATGGATACTGTAATAGTTCATGACTTGAAAATTATCTCATCATTTGCATTGACCATTTAAGAAAGTCTGAGAAAATGTCACTTGCATAATAATTAGGAACATGGTGTAAGTGTTGGAGCTCCAAAATACAGAGCAACAGCATGGGGCCGTTCCAAATCAGAGCACAGCTTCTGCTCCCATCAGGCTGATCTTCTTCAAGCCCAGAGCCCCGGAGACCCTGAGGTGGGTTAGAGCTTCTCCAGCAGCTGGGCTCCTTCCAGCACTCCTATGTCTTATTCATGGCGACCCATCGTCTCTCATCACTCGTCAGCCAGACTCCCCCACAAACCGGCTCACACATTCACACACATGCACACACATGAACGCGCACACTAATCAAGGACATCAGGCGAAGCGAAGCTTGATCTAGCGAAACAAGCTAATCAAATTTGCATCAATATAATGGGTGCTCCAGATCTGTAAATTTAGGTGCATGTGTGAGCATGTGTGTAAGTACCTAATCCAGGTCATCAGCTCCACTGTGTCTGGATCATAGAACTCCCTCAGCTCTGATAGCTCCTCCATCAGCTTAGGCCAGAACTGCAGAGGGAGAGAAGGAGGAGATGGAAAGCCATGGGGTTAGCTTCATTAAGACACAAAGTACAACAAACCTATTCACACTTAAAACTACACTGATTGAAAGAGATGCATCTCAACTGATTAGAATATCCTCAAAAAGTTAATGACACCAGCAATTCAATCCCAAACAGTAAAATTACAACTGTTATATCAGCTCGTTATACATTTTATGTTTTTATATCTGCTAATATCAGGGTGTTAGTGCAGTGCACCAGGTCCTCACCAGGTCTATGCATAAAAAAAGGTTAAAGTTGACAGGAAATTTTAAAATATGACTCGGTAACTATGTGTAACCGGATGACATTATTGAAAATACTTCAACACCAACTATAGAGTTGTAAAAAAACACCAAAGCTTACAAAGAGAATAAAAAAAATATTACTTTTTACACTTTGGTTAAATCTTAATTAAGTCATTAAACTGTGGATCTTAAAACAAACTATGTAATGCTCGTCACAATTAAAAGCAAAATAAATACAATGGAATGTTATATAAATGGACAATATTGACTATTGGTATGCCTTAATAATATTGTTAGGGTTCTAAACCTAGGTTTGTATAGTATTATGTTTTATTGTGTTTTCTTAAATTCACCATTTTGTTCAATAATGTCTGCAGTTTGATGTGAGATTTTGATTTCCTGGTTGTGATTGGTTGTCACTTTGACTGGATGAAAAAGACCTGTCTGTGATTATGTGGTCCATTACATTGGTTTTATCAAGTTACAGTGCAGTCACACAGCCAAGTGTAACGAAAGTATGTGAGATGTAAACACACACAGATCTACATTTATCTTTGTTCGCAGAAATATGCTCTCACATGTACGCTCAACGCCAACGTTGGTACATTATCCTCTGAAAAAGACAGCCTTCATAGAGGGATCATTTATATGATCTCTGAATTACAGCATGTTGCATAAAAACATAGAATATCATAGAATTTGGTGATTTGCGAGCATCATAAACCAAATCTCTAAAGATGGAAGTGTTGCATGGTATGGTATGGTATGTTACATGCTAACAATATCCACAGTAAAAGGAGAACTAAGGAGAGCATGACTTCTCCTTCACACATTACGGACTGGCAATCTGTCCATTCCGGAAAATTACACACTGACCATGGCTGTCCGCCTGGATGGGTGAATCCCCTATAAGTTACACTAAGGACCCTCCTGGCTCTTTGAAGGAGAGCAGGACAAGCAAGGATTAAGTTAGCTGACTGGAGTGATCATAAGTTGAAGATACAACATTATGTAAAATTCACTTTTTTGAGATTTACACCATGTTATAATGTTTCTCCCTCATCAAAAACATACTTGAAGCGTTGCCTTGATTCTTTCATGCGTGGTTGAGAAATCCTTTAATCTCCATGGCAACCATTTAGCTGTGCAAAATGCCTGGTTGGCTTCCCTTCAAGAGCTCCTCCTCAAAGTGGCAATTTCCAAGCTTCCACCTCACAGAGTAGCCCTCTCCCATGACTCCACCACCCAAATTCTTCAGACTAGCCGGTAGCAATTAGCAAACATCTGGTGGGACTACACCAGATGTTTGCAGCTGTGGAGCTCATTATATGAGTTACTTCTCAAAAAATGGTAAAAATGTTAAAGCGTCAAAAGAGGATAACTTCCTGAAGTTGGCATTTCAGAAAGAGCAGGAGATTTTAGAGACAGAGACACAATTTCAAGGAGCTAAATTACAAAGTCAAATTTTATTTAAGTCATATTTAATATATACATTATCTTTATATTACATACGTTAACATAGCTACTTGATTGTGGCATAAAATGGCACTATGAGCCTGGCAAACACAAAAAATTGCCCCTTTAAGAAACAGACTCCTAAAATAGGAGCTGTGCTTTGTGGAGAGACCATGTCGAGTGTTGTCAAACCTTTGAAAGGAATGATCTCTGCCTGTGTTGACTATACTCTGAAGGAAATATTAAGAGAAAAAAGTAAAAATCTCAAAGCTTTTAGGCCTCCATCGCGGAGGCATATTCCTAAAGATCAACCTGACTGATACAGCAGGATAGGGGAGGATTCCCATAAGCTGGTAATGTTTAGGAACGGAGAGCAAAAGCGAACTTCTTCTAATTTTCAACCTGCAGTTACAGACAAGTAGTCAGGCAGTGACAGAAAACCCTCTCTGTGACTTTATACTACACATAGACAGCAGGTAATCCTAAAGAAACATGGGAAACACAACACATTTACTGCACTTTAGCTTCAGCAATTTATCTAACTTATTCTCGTCTTCAAAGTAAGGCACTTTACATTGCTTAAAGTTTAAATGTCTTATGAAGTTAGGCTTTTTATTTCTTCATTCAGGTGATTCAGCCTTGCTCACAGTAAGGGTCTGTTGAAACTGATCGAGGAATAGTGATGGGTCTGCCAATATGACAACGATCATAAAGCAGCAGAAAACAGCCTACCTTATAATAAAGCCAGCCAATCATCAGCACTGGAACTGCATATCTGATAAACCGCAGCTGCAAACAGAGAGGATAACAAAAAATACTGAGGTGTAAAGTTAGATGTACAAAATGTGAAGAGTCAGAAACTTAGGTGTCTCTTGGAAAACATGTAAGACAACATAAGACAGGGATGAGAGACAGAGCAGCTTTGTTTCCCAACTATCAAGAATTTAATTCCTGCTGTGGTCATGTTAGGACCACACTGACACCTAGTGGTGAGGCGCAAAGGGCAGCAATATGAGTCACTCACATTAAACCAACAAATCATTTAAAACTTTCACATAGAAGCACATTCATTTATACAAATCAATCTGATCAAGGAGGTCCCATTTACTGGAAAATTAAAGAAATATGAAAGTGGGAAATACTTAATCAAAATGAAAAATAAAAATATACAGAGCAAACTAGACTTAGACATGAAAGAGAGGTTTGTACCAGAACTTTAGAGTTGCAGCGGAGAGCTTTGAGAAGCAGAGTCCACAGGTCTGTCCCACACACACCATACGCCGCGACCGCACACATGTGGCCTGTCCAAATGTATTTCATTCTGTGGGAAAATACACGAGTGGAGTCAAGTTTGTAATCTGAAAACAGAAAAACAGGCCGAGGTCCCATCATGGAGAGACAAATAGGATGGAAATCTGAACTCCAAGCTCTTTAGCAACAGAAGCTAGGTACTGGTGTTGAAAATGGGGAACTTAAAGTTAGTAGCAAAAAAATAAATAAAAATGTTGGTCCAGATCTTATTTTTCGGCAGCAGCCTTTGAAGCAAAGGGAATGATGAAACAGGAGAGTGAACAAGGTGAGATATCATGGGACAGAAATTCACTGGTATGTCGAGGATGAAGCTGAAAGAGGTGCAGAAATATCCAGAAATAAGTCTGTTTAATGCAAAGCAGCTGTCTGACAGACACTGCTTTCTGCTCTTTTGGCCTTTCGTTCTTAATCAGCATGTCTGAGAAAGTGCTGACATCAGACGTGGCGCTTTTCTCCAAATACAACTTGGACTGCAATAGGAATCTGTTTTATAAACTTTTTGCTTTCACTAGATTTCTCAGTAATTGAAGCATCCTGGACTTCAGTCTCTGTGGTGTCTTGAGTTACTGATGTTCTTTGGTGGATTAACTTTTGGGCAACAGTTTTTGTGCCTGATGAAGGCACAAAAAAATAAAGTTTTGAACATCATTGTCGATGTTCAAACCTTAACATTGGCTCCTCCTCTAAAGGTGGAACAGAGGAGGAAAGCACAAACAGCTCCTCATCAAAGCAGCATCATTCTTCCAGTGTGACCTGCTCAACTTGGTGACCACATTGAAAGTAGCAGAAGGTGAATTTTAGTTGGTGCTGACCCAAAGTGGAAGACTGTAAATCTCATCACAACACACTGCTTTTTTCCACAGCTACAAGATTTTTATTATTCTCAAAACTGAAACTTTATTTTGTAAGTGTACTGATAAGAAACTTCTTAATGCAAAATGCCTTATTGTGATTAAACATCCCTGGAACGATTTTATAGTAAAGTTCATAAAGTGGTTTTAAATTACAATTTTTTAGAATTCAGTACCAAATCTTTTTTAAACTAAAATTGGATGTACAGAACCAGAGAAGCTTGTCATTATCATTGACATGATAATGATATGACAATAATTGTAAAGATATTATTCATTATCATCAATAATAATATTTTTGCTCTTTTCCAACTTTTGCATTTGTAAAATTAAATTGGACCCTTTCTGCAAACTGTGTCTTTAATTAAATGAAGCAAATGAACAAAATTGATAAACAATTGTCTAAACATCACTGCTAATTAGCTATAATTGATGGCAGTTCTTCATCCAACACAACTGCAGACAATCAAAATATGATTTAGCAAGTAGATTAAAGAATGCATACACACTCAGGTGATTGGATCTGTTTCAGTATTCACATTTCTTATCCTAACGTTTGTTTTGTAGTTGGACTGAACATCATTGTCACATCAAAGCTGCAAAAAGTTTTAAAATGATTCATCATGGTTTCATATTTTTACATCACAAAACCTAGCACTTTAAAAGAGCTTTTGACAGACACTGTCAGTTTGACAGCAGAGTGCTTTTGGTGTGCATTAAAAAAATGGCTTATCATTTAATATCTAGACTTAGTTCAACCTAAAATAAAGCGGATGAAAGAGAAAAGTAATTGCGATGCTAAGCAGAAACATGACAGTTCCAGGTGGCGAGTAATCAGAGCATATTTTTAAAATAATTACAAAAAATAATAATTTTCCTCTGCTTTCAGGCTTTCGCATAACTAAAAAAATGATGATGAAAACACAAAATTTATCACTCGATGTCATAAGTATTACAGTCCCAACAAATGCAAAGACAAGTATACACATACCTTGGCATTTTGTTACATTTTTATTATCTAATTAACAAAGAATCTGAAGGTACTTCTGTATCAGAAGCTCAGATTCCTCATAAACTAATTGCTGGCTCAGATGTCAGCCTCACAGTGAAGGTTGTGAGCAATCATCTCTCATTGGTTGTAGAACACAAAATGTGTGGATGAGGACCAATGACCAGCTTTTCTGTTTTCTTTGATTCAGAATGTAAAATAAAACTTGGAGAAAGTGTCATTTAAATCACACCCTAACATACAACTACTGCCACTGTAGAAGTGTGTAAAAAACACAAAATAATTTGTGTTTATAGTTCATCTAAATAGGAACAAAAATTTGGTGTGTTTAACACTGGATAGTATTGTGTAATATTTACCTAACACCCTTTTTAAGAGAAAAACTTGAACTCCCACCAGCACTTGTGTTTCAATTCTCAGCTCAGGCCTTCATAAAAAAGCTCAGGTTTTAGGAAGACCTGAGCTGAGTCTTCATGAAACAGCTCTTAATAACAAAGGAAAAAAAAATTTCAGACATTTTTGTAACACAAACAGAAATTCTTAAACATGATATGAGCAAAAGTGTTCACACCCAAGACTTAATATTTTGTTAATGCTCCTTTGGCAGCAATTTCAAGTCACCTTGTCCTGACAAGCTTGGAACATCAGCTTTGGGATTTTCTTTATTCTTCTCTGCAGAGACTATTAATGTCAGTCTTGTTGGCTGGCAGAATTGGCTGAGAGGTTCAGTTGCACTGAATTGGGCTCTGCATGGGCCACTCGAACTTTCACAAACCATTGCTAAAGGCACTCCTTTGTTATCTTGGCTGTGTGCATTGGATCATTGCTCAGGTCAGTTTCTCTACAATTGGCTGGGATCCCACACTCTATGCAAACTATGGCCCTTTTCTCCTTTTCACGACTCAACTCGGTTATAAGGGTTTTTCTCTGGTAATGGCCACACAGTACCAGCCACTGTTCTAGAACTTGCTTCACTGGGCTTCCCAGCATGTGGAGTTGAACTAAAAATACAATGTCAGAAGACCAGCGGTCACTGATTGGGTAAAGGGTGGAGCCACTGTTTGCGTCACAAAAGAGACTCGTTTTACAATAATCTGAGCCACCATTTGTAAAAACTGACAACGGTCTGACAAAATAATTATGTTTGTATCGTTGTATCATGTACAGCTTCAAACCTAGCACAACAGAAACACTATGGGGATGGCTGATTCTTTCTATCCCGTACAGACAAAACCGAGTAAGAAGGCTTTCATTCACTATGTTTCTCACTATGTTTCTTTTATCTGTGTAGGTTTTTGTGTTGTGCTTATTGCTGCCTCTTGGTCAGGACTTTCTTGACAAAGAGCTTTTCAATGTCAATGAGTTTTTATCCTGGTAAAATAAAGAATAAAAAAGTTTAATACAATATGAAAAGATCACTTTGCACAAATTTTCAGACTCAGCGACCACACAACTGTATGATGAAGAATTGAAATGGAAAACTACCCAAACTGAATAGAGTTCAGTTGTGTTGCTAGGTCACTGTGAAAAAGGGCTCATCTCCCCCAAAGCCATCCCTAAAGCATAATGCTTTCACCACCATGTTCTACAGTAGAAACAGTCTAAGGCTGTTCCTACTGAAGGCGTCTAAAATGAGAAATGCCTACTTTTTGTCCAAACACATTGCTTTAATCTCACTCCATAGAGTTCTATTTAATTTCAGATTGGTATAATAATCAGTAAGGTGTTTTTCTGGCAAAACTGAAGCAAACCTTCATGTGCCTTTCAGTGACACAAGTGCCATTCCCTTGGCCATTGCATCAGAAAGGCCTGACAGGTGATATGCATTAGCAATACATGACCTTCTGGATGCTGCTCCCACCTCACAACTGAGCACTGGTGCTTCGCCTTAGTGACTGTTAGGTTCTTGGCCATATTTGTCCCTGCTGGCTTGGTTTCGTTAAGGAGCCAGACATAGGGAGGGTCCTGGTGCTTGCAAACTTCTTCCATTTCTGACACAAGGAGAACACAAAGCTTTTCTGCTTGTGACCTTCTTTGTGAGGCCTAGAGATGCACTGTAATCTGGGACACCTGAGTCAGGCAACACACCCAAAACCCATTAATATAAAATAAAACCACCACAGTGGGACTCCAGTTGAGTCGTAGGAGAATGCTTACATCATGTTTTCACTTTTTTCAGTATGTTATTCAATTTTGTGTCGTATTTTTTACAGAAAAGCTTTAGAACTAGTCTGCAATGCAACATAATGAGAAAAAAGTGAAGGAGGGGGAACAGTTGCTGCTGCCTCTCTTAACTGTTGTGTATCAAATCTAATATTAATGGACACAGAGCATAGACATTAAACATAACAATCCTTGAGGATCTTTAGTTTTGCTGTGTCTTTATTTACCATAAAAAAAACAACAACCAAAAAACAGC
This sequence comes from Poeciliopsis infans, assembly GCA_903067105.1. Classification (NCBI taxonomy): domain Eukaryota; kingdom Metazoa; phylum Chordata; class Actinopteri; order Cyprinodontiformes; family Poeciliidae; genus Poeciliopsis; species Poeciliopsis infans. The sequence goes on from CAEGAA010004025.1 coordinate 15,735, forward strand.
ACAAAGCTGAAAGTACTTAGAGGTGATCAAGGCTTCTGAAGGAACCAATTAACCAACTTAGTAAAATGGACTGCAGAGGTACTTGTGCATGACTAAGACTGATTAAGTTATGAAATAAAAATAAGACTTGAAGCGTGTCTGTGTGAGAGCGAGACTGAGGCACCCATTTATGTTTCTGCTGGTGGCCAGTCACTAGCTAATCAACCACCTCTTGTCCAGGCAACCGCATACTAATAACTGCAAAATAAACATCAAGCTTGAAAATATGGAACCGTAATGAACTGAATCTTCAGTTTGTGTGAAAAATGTTGATGTTCCTGATACACTTGAACTCAATCTCTGCTCTGTCTTAGCTCTTGTCAGCCGGTTGCATGGTAATAGTGTGCCTGTGGTCTTGAGCTATTCCTCACCTGTTTTTAGTGCTATTTTTCCTTTGCTGTGGCAAAATTTCTAAAAATTCAACAAACAATAAAAACTTCCTCATTTGCTCAAAGACATTGCAAATATTCATAATAGTCATCAAGTAAGATAATTTTTTTCATAAGGTATTTAATATACTGTTTCTTGCTGTGGTAATTATGTAAAAATAAATTAATTGTCCAGATTAAAACATAAATTTGTTCAGTCCTTGAAAGAACTGATAGTAACCAAAGAGTTTATAAAGTTATATCTAGGATTGATACATAGTTTTCATATCAAAACAATAATTTTCACAGCTTTATTTTAAGCCAAGTTTTATGAAAACTGAATAATACAGTTTTCATAATAAAGTAGAAGTCTAAGTCTAATAAAGAACATTATAAACATTTTTGTGACAGATTCCTGCTCATCCTCCATCGGAACTATGGATTAGTGGATATGTTTCCACTAATAAAAGTGCCTGCGGCTAGCTTTAGTGGCCACTAGGCGCAGTGGTATATATCAGTGGTGCTAGCCACGCTTGCATGACTGGTGCTCGGGAGTCAGTGCCTATGCCTGGAAGTATGACCGTATACCTGTTCTGCTGCCTCAGCAATTCAGAGTTTACCTCATGGTGCTGAAAGCCAGGAGGCCGTAGAGCACAGAGTGCAGCAGGTTGTAGGCCACATCTGGCCGGAAAGCCTCCACCTGTTCCCTTGCAGCTGCTCTCTTCTCTTCCCCCCAACCTTCTTTAGGCCTAATGGGAAACAAAAACCAGACATTAAAGCAGAAAAGAAGCACGTTACCAAAAGCCAACGGTAAATACATAAAACATCACATCCAGACGCTGGAGAGGAGAGGCAGGACGGACGGTAGGTGGGCGGAATTAATATTGTTCTGATTATTCGGATTTCAGTTGCTCTTGTTCAGATTTCATTAGCAGCTTGCACACAAGTGGACATGTAACGATGCACACCCACGGCCGTTTCTGTCTGCAGGAGTCAGCGCGCATACAAACAGAGAGAGGCCCCGAAGGCGATGATATTACTCCCACGATGTGGCCTCCTGCACTGAATCAGACGGACATTGGCTTCCATTTGAATATAAATCAAATCCGGCTCCCCTGACTGCGTGAGGTTGGCTATACTGGATTAAATTAATTCCTGAATTGGCAAATAGCCCTTTGTTCTGTGGGGTTAGTATTCCAGCCGTCCAGCGGCGCAGGGCGAGTTGAAATGCTAATTTGATTAGTTGAGAGCAGCCTATCACCTTGCACCACAGGGAAATGAAGCTGGGAGAGGCAGCTGGTGGATGATGCTGCTTTTTCAGAGCAAGGAGGGAAATCCAGGGGTAGAGAACAACATGGCGACCTCTGATTTCGGTTTTCCTTCTACGAACAAAAACCCTCATCTCATCTATCACGCTGTATGTCTTTTTATTTTACAAAGTGGTGTCTGAATCATTAATTAGAAATATAACTTCTTTTACCAGTGTTACCAGTAAAAACAATGGCACAAGGGAATGCTTTACAGATGAGGATTTATCAATTATCATTTATTGTGAAAAATTTCTTATCATAAGAATTTATCATTTATTCTCAATAAATTTCGATTAATAATATGAACAAAAAGCTTGACAGAAATTTTATTTTCATCATCTTCTCCACTGTTTGTCCCATGAGACAATCAGTAGATTGTCTCAACCAGTAGATTGTCTCATGGGACAATCCACTAAAATTTGCTAAAATTTTAGAATTTTAGTAAATCCTAATATTTGATTCAATGCAGTTATTACATGCAGTTCACTTCTTTAAGAATATGGAGTCCTGGATAAGCCTATTTCAACTGGGAATCTTTTTCAAGAACAATAATTGTGCTTGAGCCACTATATATGCTGTGCTATGCATTCACAGCCATACAGCTGCCTAAAAAATAAGCAACAAAATGGTTCTGGCAACAATTTATTTGAAGGGGAGTGCATAAGACTGATATGACTAACATAAATATGACATAACACTTGTCATGAACATGAAGGAATCTTTATGAATATTTCTGACTGTTATGAAGTGGCATTCAGTAAAAAGTAGTTTTAGTGTAAAGTTGCAGTAAAAGTCCATTAAAAATGTCAACTTTGCATTATTTGGTAAATGATGACATTTTAATGCAAAGTTGGCACTTTTAAAGCAACTTTTAAAGCAGTTAAAGTGCTATTATTTACCAAATGGCATTTTATGACAACAGTTATAAATATTCATAAAGCCTCTTTCATGTTCATAAGAGGTGTTATATCATATTTATGACAGTGTCATATCAGTCTTATGTACACCCCTTCAGATAAAGTGTTACCATAGTTTTTCATTGTCATTTTTATAGTTTATCACAATAGTACCAGAAAATATTGCAGTACATTCCAAGTCCATATCGCTCACCTCTTGAATGCATCAACAATTGGAGTGAACCGAAAAATCGGCTTCAATTTCCTTCATTTTGGGAGATTGGTGATCGATAGATGTTTACATGAGAAGCCAAACTTATTCACTGATTTGGAAAACGGAGTTGCCACATTAGATCATCTTGGATGTTGTATCTCCTCAGCAGGAAACAGTTTAACTCATTGTATTTGTGACAGTCTGATAAACCTCTGCACCGAATTTTCTTTTTTTGCTTACCAGGGGGCAGTACCTATTCCTAATACGTAGATTATTCTTCTCTGATTAATCTAATTGATTATTCAAGTGCTCTATTACTGATCTTTATATTAGTTTTCTTTTATTAGTTTAAGCAACTGTAACAGAACGGGACAATTTTTTTTAAATTCAATTACTCGATTAATCGTCAGAATAATTAATAACGAGAAGCCACTGAAGCAACCTTTTACAACAGAAAATATTATTTGGCCCAGAGAGACAAAATCAGAACTGTTTCACAGATTATCATACAGAGAGAATGGGTTACCAGATCATATTCAGGTAGTAAAGAACTGATGTATTATTCAGCACAAGTTTCTGATTATGGCCACATTGTAAGACGGTCCACACACCTAACAATGTGTGTTAGGTGTGTGGATCTGTGAGTGAGACTTTCTGTGTTCCAAGATGCTTCAAATTTAAGAACCATACTGCATGAATTGTTGCCATTAGAGGCTCAATAGTCCCATATGAGGTTCAGTATAGTTCAGTTTATCCAGCTCAGTCAGCCATTGAAGACAATCAAAATTAACTTGTTTTCATGTTGAAACTTCTCCCGCTGAGCATCACGTACCTAAGGTTGTGCAGCACTGCCACTGCCAGCATGCCGCTGAGCAGCAGGACAGTGGGGACGTATGGGTACAGCAGCAGGGTGCCTGCCAGGCGCTCTAGAGTGTCCAGTGGCAGCAGCCCAAAGGCCTCCTCACACAGATACAGACTCGCATCAAAGTCCCTGCAGGAGAGGTGATATTACCTGATGTTCTCAACAAAATGTATGATTGGCTATATATTTGACTTAAAGTGCATAAACTCTGCGGATATGAATGCAAGAAGAATTTCTCTCTCTGAGTGAACAGGTTTGCACCAGCAGAGTAACACATCTGATAAAGCTAAGTGGTGTTAGCATTGCATTTCTCACCAAGCATAAAATACATCTGGGGTTCAACATGTTTTCATTTGATTACTTTGCGGTCCTACCGTAGGTAAGTACGCAAATTTTTTTTTGCGAATAAAATATTTCAATTTTATTTGGCTCACTTTCTGTCTCACTCATTATAATTCTGTCATTTTGCTCTAGCTTCAAAATAAGAGGTTTGTCGTGGTCAGACAGTCACAGTCGCCAGCAGTCTGTGAGGTCACCTTGACTTTGAAGCATTCTAATTGCTGTCTACACAATCTGACTCCATTTTCCATTGGACCAGATGCCAAAACAAATCTGATTGGTTTTGGGTTTAAGTATTGATGCTGTATTTCATCTTTAAAATGACTGTCAGCTTTTTCTTTCAGAATACTCTACTCTGAAAGAAAGTAGCAAGATAAATAAAGGCTTGGAAAAGTACCTCAAACTGAGAGCTGTGCTACCACAAAGGCAAAGCAGGACTGAAAGGACAGGAGAACGAAACAGTGGGAGAGCAGAAAGAAGTCTGAGAGAAGCAGAGAGAGAGAGAGCAGCTGAGGGTGGAGGAGAGCACGGAGTGAGCCTCGCATTTTCTACAATCTCCTGAATAATTGAAGGGCCAGTTGTGCAGCATCGCATTGAGAGCCGTGTTATTTGCTGGCCCGGAGCAGCCGTCCCGACACGGCAACACACTGATCGATGAGAGGTCTAGTGGCTTTACCCCGCGATCTATTATTCACACACATTAACGCTGCAGGTGCTATGACACTAGTGCTTAGTGAATAATGTAGTCACTCTAGATCAAGTGGATGTTTTGTAACAAGCCCACAGCACACTGACTGTATATAATACTCTCAGCCTATGCGAGTCAAATAGGATTTCAGAGAACAGGTGTCCGCAAAAAACCAAGCATTGGATTGAGGTTTGTGTGTTTTATGTGTTCATACCTTGTTGGCCCCAAGGCAAACTTTGACTTGATGAATTTAAAAATGTGCTCGTCTGATCTGAGCTGAAGCGCTTTCTGTAAACATAAGCACAGATAAGGTCATCACGACTGGGCCGAGATCAGCCTTCAGCAGCGTAAACAGGAGCAGAAACCGGGCGGAAAATGTTGCATCATTGCTCTGAAGGTCTGAGGAAAGGATGAGAGGAGGGGAAAGAGAACGGAAAGACAACACAGGGGAGGGACGAGAGGGGAGGCAGAGGAAGACGAGCACCTTAGTCAAGGAGTTGATGATGAAGGTGAGCAGGAGAACAAGGATGCTGTGGAGGAGAACTTTGGCCAGACGAACCAGCAGGCCTCCAGTCTTCAGATCAGGCTGCAAGACGAAACACATGTTGTTGATTTAAAACCTAATTGACCAGATAATAAAGCCTTCAGTTTTTACGCAGGCTTTAAATTACACTCCTCACATGTTTTATATTTGTCAGAAAATATGGCATTTATTATAAATCCACCGAGTGTTAACCAGGGAACTGCTACTGGCAGCAATTAGACCCACAGGTCAGCCCAGGGGAAATGATCCTCCCTTCACCAGGCCTGGGAGCCTGAGGAGTTCTGACCTCCTGACTCCCAATTAAGGCTTGGATCCTTTTAAAACAACAGGTTGAGGAATATAAAACACTTCTATAGCTCATGTACGGTAGAATCAGCCCCCACAGCAGGCCACATCACTTCTAAACCTGCCCTTACTACCCCCCCACCAAAACATACATTCCTCTAGAGATCTTGTTCTTCTAAATTTATTGCTACAGCAAAAACATTTTCTTTGTAGTTTGGGCACAAAAACACATAAAATGAACAGCAGCAGATATAAAACAAATAATTTCACTTAAGGATGAAAACATTCAACATGCTATTAACATGCTGGTAGACCCGCCCATCAAGTCACATCTGCACATCTGTGGTAAACAACAGTCACCGCACTGTAGATATATTCAGCAACATTTCAGACAAACAATATCTCTATCTGCATCTCAGGCTTTTTAAAGCTCGGTGATCAGCCACATAACTCCAATGGGTGCATCTCAACATTTAACTTTTGTAACTTAAGAGCAACTCGAGTCGACATCTCCGGTCGTTCAGCACGAATGATGCTAAATTCTTATTAAGGTTTGCAAAACAATCCTGTTTATGCTACAGTGAGCAGTACAACTGTGTATATAGAGGCATAGAGCACATTAGCTTTACTCTGTATGTATGCTTGTCACTGAATAAAAACCGAGAAGGGAGGAAACTCCGCAAAATCCAATCTGAGAGGAGTCAGAAACTCAGCTGAGAAGTGTTGCAGTGTTTTGCTTTCTGGTTGTGATAAAAACTTAAACTGCTTTTGTTCATTAGCATATGCAAAGAAAAACAAACATCAGGATCTAATTAACTATTTAACTCATCATTAATTCAATCATCCTGACAGCCAGAGTAGATTCACACATGTACTAACCTGGCAGTGTCTGATGAAGAGCGCTGCAACAATGAAGCTGAGCACCAGCGATCCCAGGATCATGGAGTTACAGAACTGCAGCAGCCAAATGCTCAACAGACTGCTCACCTGAACCAGGTACAGGGTGGTCACCTGGGCAGAACAGAGCTGGGAATGAGCCACACACTGCTAACAATCACGATGCGGTTTCACAATCACATGGAGGATTCAGTTTGCAGTTCATGCCACTCCGCATTTACATCCACTGTCTTTCCTTTTTTGTCAAGGTTTGCATCATTCTAGGTCAAAAGAGAGCTACTGGTCCAATGAAAAAATAACAAGTGGAAATCAAAGTTTGGCTTGGCTATGAATAATTTAGGGATGGCTACACACGTCAACACAGCTGCCAAACTGCTCTTACAGTGAAATGTAAATGAGGACAGATTTTATTGGGAAAATGTAAAGCCTGGAAAACCTCCATGAATGCTTATGTTCCTGCTTCTCAGTTCATTTAGTCCAGCTGCTTTTTGAGTTTTTAGCGTAAAAAAGGAACCTCAGTCAGACCTGGACTGGCTTCTATCCTGGAGTCGGGGTGAGGAGAGAACACACCCGGCTTCCCTCAAAACATCTTCAGAAGACATATGGATCAGGTTGCACAGGACAGCAGCAGACAACTAATAATATACTAATAATGAAGCGTCACCATGGAGTGTGAATTTAGAACACTCACCATATATGTTATAACATGTATAATGCTAAATGAGTCGACTGATCAGGGATTGTGGCATTTGAGCTACTTTGACTTGGCCTATCTCTAAAAGTCAATGTAAAAATGCTAAATATTACATATTGGCTCTGAAATGCATAAACATATTTTTATGCTTCACTACATATTCTTAGGATACAAAATTCAATTGAGTTATACTTTTGTTTTTCCTAAATCTTTACATTTTATTTTGTGTTTGATGCTTCTTGGTGCAGTATTTTGATTTTCATCGTGATTGCTTCTTTAACATCCAACGATTACTTTAATCAGACAAAACCAACCATCTGTGCTTGGCTAGAGATGTGGTTCATTTACAAAGAGTTTAAGTTGTGAACACTCTTTATTGCACATTAGAAACATACTTTGCATGTGAAGGACACGTTAAATGTGTTTTTTGGCCCTCCAGGCATTCCGTATCTGAGGAACAGAAGAACCAGAGTGGAGTGACAGACGAGGTGGAGCACGAGTTCATCAGAGTCGAGTGCGGGTTCAGCAGATTTGTGAAGATTTAAATGCACACGTCACAAATGATCGTTCACTCACATAGATATTTGTGCTCAAATCAGTTTCACTCCATATTCAGATTAAGTTTTTAAGCAAAAATGGAGGTGAAGAGTGAGTGTTGAACCATCACACTTGGAAAAGTGTGCACTTGGTGCCAATTACAGACGTTAACACATCAGTGTTGTGGTCTGAATTCAGACAACCCAGAAATACATGGAAGAAGTCTCACTGAAACCCATCACTGCTGTTCAATGCAACAAAACAATTTTAAAATGTTCTTAAAGGGTTTTTTTAGTGAACTTTATGTTGCTTGTCACTTGTTACTGCAAACACATCGTTGTTTTGATACGATACTGATCAACGGGACTGTTTGTGTTATTTAACTTTTGTAACTGACTATGGAATCAGTGAAGTGTGAGTCTTGAGGAATGGTTGGTTGGTTGGTTGGTTGGTTGGTTGGTTGGTTGGTTGGTTGGTTGGTTGGTTGGTTGGTTGGTTGGTTGGTT